>BHFT01060470.1:0-28615 GCA_004320025.1 Laticauda laticaudata
GCTACATCCCGGGGGTCGGGCAACTACCGCGTCAACGGGGCTGACTGGCTTTCACGTACACCAGGCAGTTCGGGTGCTCCGACTTTCAAATAGACTAAGGTAATGCATGTTCCTCAGAGTTTATCCACAACAACCAAACTGGCTCTCTAAAGTTCCCTTACGTCTTCGAGAAATTGGAGTTCATTCATATCCTTGGACTTAATCAACTTATGGGTTAATGAGGGAAAACACATGTGCTATTGCTCCTTGTTTGTTTTATAGGGAATGCTGGCAGTCCATACACCTCGAATATATTCAGCAAGGTATTTTCAAGCCCACATCCAGTTCTCTATGAGAGATTTACCGGTTCAGGATCTGATTTCCCTCAAGATTTGGAGATACCAGAGGCTGAGATCTGTCTCTCAGCACTTCCTCAAAGACGGCCCAACGTTCCACCAGATTCTTCATAGGTTTCCTGCCAGGGAGCGGAGGGGACCAATCCTCTTCCAGTGCATATTGGCGCAAGGGTCTCCTTATGCCTTTCCTCCGCTTTCCCATGCATTCCAGCAGTAATTCGGAAGAGGTTAGGAGGAACGTGCGGGCTCTCTGGCACCCTAATTGGCCAATGGAGGCCCTGGTTTCGTGGACCTGGTCAACCTCTTAGTGGCTTCTCCTTGGAGGATGCCCTGCCGCATCGAATCTCCCTTACCAGGGGCCCATGCTGCCACCCGAGCCCCAAGTGGTTATCAAGCTGACCGTCGTGGCACTTGAGCGGCAGTGGCTAGAGGAGCTGATCTTCCAGAAAGGGTCATCCTCACTATCTGGCTCTCACAAAAACCTTCACACACCATGACTTAGAGCGGCCAAGTTGCACACGCTAGAAGTCAGGAAGGGCTCGTTAGAATATTACATTAAGGTGCAGCTTTCCTCCTTCAGGGAAGTCGGAACGGCCATGTTTGTTTCCTCTTTTCCCTTCTGATCATTTTGGGCAATTAGGCCGTCTCCCTACTGAAATTAGAAGGTGGGTCAGGTCTTGCGTTGACGCAAGGCCTACAAACTGCGGCCTTTTCCGCGTTCCCGAGGTCTGACTGGCACTCTACTGCGGCCACTTCTGCCTGCCTGGACGAACACTAAGCATCCTTGGAAGAGATTGGTTGGTATGGGCCACACGTGAACATCCTCCTTCTCCTTTCATCAGACACTACCATCTGGATGCTTTTGCCTCGGCGTACGCAGCCTTCGGCAGACGGCGTGGCTTCAACGAGTGGTTCCCACAGTCGGGGTGTGATGAGCTGGATGAGGACCTGCCATGGACATGCAAGCTTTGGTATGTCCCATCCTAGGCTCTCGATGCAGCATGGAGGAGAATGGGTATTGGTAGAAGTTACCATGAACACCCTTCTCTATCTATGTTTGCGAGACAGCCCCAGCCCCTCCCCTGCTTCATCCAGAGAGGATAAAACATATTTTTCTGTATTCATATGTTGCTTTCAGAGACACCCTTACAGTCTGTCAAGTAATCTTCACCAAAAGCTGGGGTCTCGTCCCAGGTCTGGCTTTTATATCTTAGTACAGACTCAGCTATGACATCAATAGGAAGAGTCAACCCATCCTGGGCTCTCTCGCAGCATAGATAGAAAGGGCGTTCATGGTAACTTTCTACCAACACCCATTCTTGATGTCTTTTGATATACCTTGTCAAAATATGTTCTTATTTGCTCATCATAAAGGAATTATTTTAAAGCCAGAGAGCTGTGATTATTAGCAAAGCTTGTAAATACATTGCTTTGACCCAGTACTGTTGTTGCCTCAACTACTGACAGTCACTTATTGTTAAAACTAGTTTGCGCCATCTCCTTTTATAAATGGCAAGGGCCTTCAGCCTGTTGGACACTTCTAAAAAAGATTGGATTTCCAGTCCCAGAATGCCAAGACAACATAGGATTTGTGGTTGAACATAATTGGAAGGCTCCAATTTCTAGAAAACCTTTTTGTTTTCTGTTCGGTATGCAGAATAGTTTAATAAACAGCTTTACATACATATAGACAGTGTATTTGCAAATTTAAATACATTTTAATGTACAGTGGCTTGTACTCTTATCCTGTGGAGGTTCAAGTTTATTGACCTTCATGTACGTAGTTCTCAAACTTTTATGCATTTTGCCAGCACTGAAACAGTCTGGGAGGCCTTAAGCTCGATATTCCCTTGCTACCCTCAATCATGCAGCCTCTCTTGAAGAATTAGTATTTCTTTTTAAAAAGTATTTTATTTTTACAAATTTCTGTACATATTGTTATTTTGAATCTTCTCTCTCTCTCTCTGCATCTCCCTATTTAAGAAACAGTTCATTAAAAGGTAACATTTTAAATATTTTGTCATCAAGGTTCTTTTTATTGTAAGAAAACAAGACTTGTCAATATAAATATGTCTCTAGAATGCAACATGTGTATGAGCACGCCCACACACAATATATGCGTGTATATGTATACACATATGCGCACACACACAAGGACATGTGTGCATACCTCTAGAGGTGTACTATAGCACTGGATGCAGCGATAATGCAGATAAACTAAAAGTAACTGGACTTGGCCCAGTTTTTTATTTAAAAACCCAGCTAACTAGGCAGGCTTTGGTTTCATTAACAATTTGCCAAATCAGAAGTGAATGTCTTTAACAGGCAATGTATTTGCGCCATACCCCTTTGAGAATGGAATTCCTAACTTATATTTGGGATTGAGACTATACAGACCATGCCATGTTTTACAAATTGCTCAACTATTCCAAGATTTTTGGCGTGCATAGGTTTAGCTCCTTGGAATAAAATAGCATCAACTTTCGCATTTCATACTTCCTTTCATTTCATATTACAGAGAGTAAAAAGGTTGGGAATGGACCCATTTCACAGCCAGTCGCTGACGTTTTGGAGGTTCTCTTGATTCCTCAAGCCAGCTGAGGAAAGTGGGTATTGCAGACCAGACCCAGCCGTTATAGACACAATATCCCTCAATACTTTTAATTGTAGCTTGCCCAAATACGGATTTGTAATGCCAATAATAGCTTTCATTAGTACCTTGCTGTATATGCATGATTATTTCCAGTGGATGGTGATGTGCAGTTTGTTTTTGCATTTTATTTAAAACTGGTTGATTTGCAGTCTCAATTTTGAGGTCTCTGCCTTGTTGCTGGCAAGTGTCTTGATAATATTCTAGACTGTCTCTTTTAAACGATTGAGTCTCTCAGCTAGAAAAAGGAAATTCTTTCACATTATTCCATTTGAACAGCAAGGCAATTTTCCACATGGTGGCTTTATGGAAATGTGCTGCAGCTCCCTCCAACCATGACCAGGACATTATAGGAAATGTATTTTCATGGAAGATTTGCTTCAATTGCCAAGTGCAGGGTGTGGTGGGGATGGCAATGTGGAGAATGGTGTTTGTTCTGTTAATGGACAACAGTGTGCCATGATGTGAATCCCTTCTCTTAAATTAAATTGGCTGCATTTCCCACCATGACCAGCTTGTCATTATTGATGCATTGTTCTTTGGCACAAAGAGCTGCTGTGTGATGTGGCAAGACAAGTTCTGGAGAGAAGGGAGAACAAGAGAGAGTGAACCATGAAATAAATATATGCATACGTATGCATATAAATACACACATACAAACTCTTCTTAGGAATTGTCTCATACAATCAGAAATATCTCCCTGACTTACATGACAGCAAGTGGCTGAGTTTGAGATAACTAATAATACCCCTTCCTTCTTTGATAAGGCTGAAATGAGATAAGATGCCTCTACTATTGTTTCATTCAGTCAGTCACAATTTAGCTTTATCTGTGTTGCCAATGGAAATACTTTCCACTCTCCATCTTAGAATTCATAGCAAGCAGTGTTTAACCCATCTATTTTTCCAGTACATCAGTCAAATGGAAAGAAAGATTTTTTCCATTTTGAAATGTAAATGTATATTAGAATATTTGTGAGATGTATTTACTTTTTTCTGTCCAGATTCAACAGTCTTGCATTATAATAGGCCATCTCTATATAACAATCAGTTGCTATTCCTTTGGAAAACATAAAACTATTCAACTATTTGCAACAAACTACTTGTCAAGCAAAAATGTAAGTAAGGGGAATTATCTGCTTAGATCTGCGACTCTTGGAAACAAAATCACATTTGAATGATGCTATAATTTATATAGTTGGGCCTAATCTGTAAAAACAGTTGCGGTTAGTTCTTTAATAAATGAGACTGGTGAAAATAGTATTAGAGGTGCAATTATTAGGAATAGCTATATATCCAGTTGTAGTTCTGCTTAAATTTAAAAAGTCCTAGTTGAGATCTGTTTTAGAAAAATTTTAGTAGCATAGACCAGACATGACCCCAACATCAGAACATTTGCTACATATGTTTATGCATATTTGTCTAAATATGTGCTCCTGATTAAAAATAACAAATTATAAATACAAGGTATTTTCACAAAATCATACAAATGGAAGGTACCTCAGAGGTCATACAGTCTCAGTTCCCTGTTTGGAACACAAGCCACCAAGGCATTTTACTTGGTCTCTTTTCTATGCATCTGTCTTTCCATTCTTTCTTGTTTCTTTCTATTTTTAATGATAAATTTGGCTGCTTTATACTGGTGTTCTCAGATTTGATGAGGTTGTCCTTGGAAGCCTATGCAGATTTATTTAACAGCTAAACAAGATCCAAAAATATGTGCTTCAGATTGCATATGAGTGGAACAACAGACAACAATGGTAAAATTCCATAGTAGAATGGTGGAACAATACCTGATATTCAAGGTTACTGCCAGCATTCTAAAAACAACAGACAATAGCTACATGTGTTTTCCTCATTAACCATAGTGATTAAGTCCAAGAATATTTCAAGAGTAAGGGAACTTTAGAGAGCCCGTTTGGTGTTGTGGATAAACTGAGAAAACATGATTACTAGTCTCACCTTAAGCAAGGTGAACTAGGTGACCTTAGGCCAGTCACTTCTTTTCAGCCCTAGGAAAGCAAACAACTTTTAAAAAATCTGGCCAAGAAAATTGCCAGGAGTAAAATTATCAGGAGTAAAAACTGACTCAAAAGCATGTGCATCCACACATATGCACACAAGGGGAAGGGTTTACTCAAATAGGGTTTAGATTTGCAAATACAGAGCCTCTCCTGAAATGCTTTAGGTGCTCTATACGACTGTCAAAAAGACTGAACCATAATAATAATAATAATCATAATAATAATAATAATAATAATAATAATAATAATAATAATAATAATAATAATAATAATAATAATAATACACCTAGAAGACCACTCACACATATATAGTTCAGCAGTTAACACCAGGGTGCAAACTACAGGATCCTTGTGTTCTTAACACACAAGGTCTATTGTGTGTGTCTTAAAACACAATAGTCTTTTATCAGTGGATAGGATCTCTCTATTTGTACCAAGAAGTTGCAACTTACTTGTCATTTCAGCAACCTACAATGCTATAGAGCAGTATTGGAGCATTATAGTTCATAACAGTGTCAAGTGGCTTGCATTTCCCTAGTACCAATCATAATGCCAATTTTACCCATCACCATTTCAGATGAACTCATTGGTTGAAGAAGCAAAGACTTTAGATTCAGAAAGCAAAAGAAAAGAAGTGCAGATGTATGTAAAAAGGACAACAGTAATAAGCTTACCATGCATGAGAAGAGAAGGTGAAATAGAGGGGAGTCTATATTAATCTGGAGCTGGCCTTGGTGCTAGGGGAACAAAAGATCTGCATTTTTCACCTTTTCAAGTTTATATATAGTTGAGCTCTTCACTGACTATTTGTCTTTATCTTTTTCATCTTCCCAATAATTGAGCTTGCTGGAATATTTGCAAATACAAGATGTGAGCTGAATTGTCAAACTGTTGCCTTTCCTTCTTTTCTGCCAGAAGAGTGAATGAAGTGCTATTTAATTTTTTCAAAAATGCTCTGTAGAATTCAGAAGTCAGTTGTAATATGGGAGGATTATGAAAACCTTAGCCTAATTCTTTCCTCCTCCCCATCCCCTAAGGCTTGTCCTCACATTAAATATCTGCTTGGGTTGCACCCAGGGTGTATAATCAAAACAAAGTTAAGACTCATTGAATCAATGGGATTTAAGTATTTAATTGTGCATTTAAGACCATTGATTTTGATGGGGTTTAAATAATCTCAACTCTCCCTGGTTGTGTCAAAAAGAATTTGCAAATCTTACTCAGACTGAATATTTTTATTGCATTTTTTTAAAAAACGCCTATCGAAACAAGGATCTACTCAGTCTTAATATCACTGGGATGATTTTGACAATTTGTTGACAGAGGCAATGGATTTCAGTGGCTAATTATTCCTGACCAGTTTTTAGCATGCTTTTAATTGTTCCTCTTAAGAAAGAAGAAAACAAAAAAGTTTCAGGAAATAATCTCATTATTACCCAATTCATTCCTTCTCCAGATCATTCTATAATCAGGCTAGATGAGAGAAGAGGCATAGATTTGTTTGCATATTATGGAGAAAAGCAGAAATGTGCAATTAAAACTATGCACATTCTGTATGGACAGATGGTTGCATTAATTTTAATTAAGTATATAAATGGGACTTAATAGATACGATGTGTCAGATGTCATATAAGTCTTACTCCTGAAATGTTAATATATGCTAAAAAGTGTTCCAAGGGTGGCAGTCATCCTTGTTCCTTAACCAATATTTTTAATGTACAGAATTTTATTGTGTGACAGTGCAAAACAAAAGGCTAAAGAGAACAAGCCTTGAATGTTGACAGAGTTGTTTAGTCTCTACTGAAGTGCTGAACGATAGGATCCCATTCTGATCTTAATCCTATATCTCAGTAATCTATACCAGGTAGATTTTAAATTGGAATTCTGTAAAAAATCAGAGGACTGACTTTGAAGCCAGCTGTGTCCTTCATAGTTTTTCATTCTATCAGGTATAAGGTGATGAAAGCAGTACCTTTCTTTGTGTGATGACATCTAAAATATTTAGGGTTAAATTATTGTGATTATGTGGTCAATAACAGACCCCTACTTAATCCTTAAAACTAGGTGTGAAACGTGCACTTTGTATTATTAAAAGAGACAGAGGGTGTAACAGTAATTTTCTTGAAATGGTGGATTGACTCTGTGTAAAGATAAATTGGGATCCCCCTGAGGAAGAACAAAGAAATATGTTGGAAGTAAGAAAGATCTAAAAGTCTTCTAAATCCATTCTCTGAAAACAAATGTAATCAAACTTCCTAAGCTTTGCCATGTGAAATATAATAATGTTTAGCAAAATCTTTGTAAATTCAGACCCAAGGCAGAGGGAAGGCCCCTTTCCCCTAGCTCTGCTATTTGTTTGATGTTACAATTCAAATTTCTGGGTTAAAAACAGAGAACAGGAATTCTAGTCCTGCCTTAGGCACAAAACCAGTCACTCTGTCAATCTGGGGAAGACAGTCCTGGCAAGCCATTTCTGAAAAATGTTGCCAAGAAATCTGCATGGACTTGTTTGTGCAGTTGTCAGGAGTCAAGACTGACTTCAAGGCACACACTATTTTTGACTAGAGAAATATTATCACAGTTGATTTTTTAATTAAAGTCATAAAATGGAAGGATTTTATACAAGGCTAGGAAGCTTTAATCCATTTATATCCACAATTGCATGTTTAAAATGCAAATGTAAAATTCCCATCCTCCTAAAGGATATACTGTATTTAGAAGATTTAGAGGGCCTCTTGGTGGAAGCCTATGTCACAGCCAGCTGTTTTCACCACTCTCCCCTCTGTGAGAAGAATGTCAGTTGGGATGACAGGGACATGGCAAGCAAATATACTAGAACACTGTTTCAGCCACATCGGAAATACAGAGAGAACAAAAACTGGTTCTCTGTGAACCAACCCTTTTTGATGTTTGAAGTGTGCCTACACTGACATGCTGTCATCACTGTACAAGCGCCAAGTGTACTTTCTGCAGCAGATATAGGGTATAATCCCTATGTGATACAACTTAGCACTTGATCAAGCTTTTCTGGCTACTGAGTCATGTAGGATTTCTAAGCTAAAGGATTTATGAGGAAACCTGAAGTCTTGCCAAATGTGAGGTGTCCATTTGTTATTAGTATTAACATGCCTAGCTTTCTATAAATTGTTTGTTTTGATGTTTCTTTTTTCTTTGACATAAAAAGATTACGCTGTCCCTGTTATTTAAATCATTGATATATTGGTTTATCTATAAGCAGCAGATCAAAATCAGTTGGTAAGAAATGGCCAATATGATTTAAAAAGGAAACCACAATGCACATTATGGAAGCATAAAGTTAGAGCATCTTAAAATAAAAACACAATAATGTAAATAGTATGTCTCTAATGGAGATATGTTTTCACCAAATAAAAATAATAAGAGAAAAAGCCTGCTCCGTCCCTAGGTTTCTGCCTCACAGTCACAGGGTTTCAAAAGTTGAATTTGAAATTTGGAAATGTTGCAGAAGAGGCTTATCTTCCAGAATGATTTATTTTTTCAAAATACAGTCTCTGTTATCAAAATGAAAGTATTTATCTTAGCTTTATGAATGTCAATTTAGTTGAGTTTTTGTTCTCTTATTGTTGATGACTTTGCACAGTTTCAGTGACTAGCAGTGGCAAATTAATTTGATTTTACAAATAAGAAATTGAGACTGAAATAACTTATTCATTTGAATTGAAAGTGACATGACATAATGAACATATAGTACAACTTAAGTCTAATCTAATCTAATCTTTCTTGCTCATATTACGCGCACACACATACACACAAACATGTACAAAGGTACTCATATCTTTCTTTCTTTTCAGTGGAGAAATTTTGCATTTGCCCTTGAGAACACAAGCATTGTTGATAGATGTACAATATATAGTATGTCTGCATTGGCTCTAAAGGATTGTATCCACATGATTATTATTTGGATAGGAGGAGGGTCTTCAGACAAAGGTGAAAACAAAATTGTCAGTTTCGAAAGTAATAAAAGTAAATGGAAAAGTATGGTAAATACAATCTTAAGGAAACAATGGTGAGATCAGTTTAGGATGGTGGTAAAGATACTGAGAATACAACATGGGAATGTGGAGACAGACACATTTAAATTACATTAATTGGAAACAAGAGTTAATTAGAAAAATACTTAAGTATCTCAAGCACACAGCTTGAGAATAGAACACTACAGTAATGTCATGTAATTAATCTTTTCTGATGAGGATTTTAATAGCATCAAATTGTTATTGTTTGTATGTTTTATAAATCACGTTAACACTATTCATGCCCATTTGTAAAAGTCTGAAATTTAATTTCAGATACAAAAAGTCTAAAATACAACATTGGTTTAGTGCATAAGATATGGCAACATTGTAGAAGTGAGCAATTCCTCCCTAAAAGTTCTTTTCCAGCTCAGATTGTATTTTTCTTTTTCAGTGCAGTTATCTCCTTTGGGGCTTCAAGGGCTTGGAAAACATGTAGCTTTCTCAGGGGGGGAAGTATTGTAAGGAAATATGATTGGGGTTTCAGCCAGGTCTTCCCCCAGTACTACTAGCTAAATAGTGAATTTAGTGGGATTCATGATGAGAGACATCTGGACTGTCTTGCATATTCAGTGACATCGTCATTGAAAATTCAGCAGGGTTCAAATTTTAGGACTGTGTTCAGTAAAACCCAAGGTAGTTGCTCATTTAGCAGAAGAGTCTCTCTCTCTCTCTCTCTCTCCATCCCTCCCTCCTTCCCTCCCTTCCCCCCTCTCCCCCCTCCCTTTCCCTCTCCCTTAAGTGCAGTATCTCATGATGTTTCTATTGAATTGGATTCTTCACGGGTCTAATTTTTTCGTAATTTTTTATTACAGAAAGGCCACTTTCAAGGAGGTCAAGAGTTTTGGAGGCTGTATGTGTGTGTGTGAGAGAGAGAGAGAGAGAAAGAGGAGGGGATATTTTGGTTGGCAGTTTTCTAAGTCTTCTAATAGACTACCAGCATGTAGGGAGATTTATTCGAGTTGATCAATCCCCTATGATACTCTTGTTCTTGTTGGGCTGTGATGGCTTCTGCTACCTTAGAGCCTAAGATGGTTCTGATTATATGATTCTAAGATGGGTTCACTAATCATTTAAGATCCTAAGCCAAACCAAATAAGGTAACAAAATATGTAAAATAAGCCACTGAGCTGAAAGAGTCATTCAGGGAGTATTTCTTTATGCCTGAAGCATTGAGCAAGAAAATCTCCTCAAGGGCTTAAGACAAGGATAGATGTTTTAGTGACTGAGCACCACATTTAATCATGGTGTGGATTTGAAAACTGGAGCAAGTGAGGGGAATAACAAATAAATGTGGTTGAATAATATATAGGGGCCAAACCAAGGTTTCCTGTTTCTGAAGTATTATAAGCTTGTTTTAGAGTATACACTTACATTATCATGAATTTTATGCCTTAAAATAATAATTTAAAAACCTCTGCATAATCAAAGAGAGCTCTATGTTGCCCCCAGATCTGAAGTTCTTGAACCCCTCAGCATTATCATTCCTAACAGGATAATTTCTTACCTCCACACTAATGTCTGGCATCAGCTAGTTTTTCAGTGCAATTCACCCAGTAATTTGACAATCAGATATAATTAAACAGAAGGATTCTCTCTCTCTCTCTCTCTCTCTCCATACACACACACAAACACACTTTGACCAAATATCTATCATAGGAAAGGATGAATGATTTATTTCCACTTTTAATATTTTATTCTTAATTTTGACACCATTCTAAAATGGTATCTTTTTATCTCAAGCATTCTGATCTGACTAGAGTACCTTTTGCAAATGCCATGAGCTCAGAACATCATGATGCATCCAGCTTGCGGGCCACAAGTTTGACTGCCCTACTCTAGAACTACAAGCTCATGGAATTTCTATTGCTTTGTCCCTGTTATTTCTGGTGGTAAAGCTAAAGTTCAGGACAAATACCCACCTGTCACAAAAAAGAGCTTTGTCTTTATATAAAGGAGATAAAATGTCAAATTAATTTGTATTTTACTCTGTTTTAGTAGTCATGCTATTACCATGATAGATGCTTAGTTAATAGCCTGCAATGTAAAAGTTTCTCCTTCTAGGCCATGGACAATAGTTCTGGTATAGAAAAAATAATATTACAGAGGTGATAGAGACCTAGAGAAGTACAAATGCTTAGTGTGAGATTCTTGGACCTTTTGTAGTTGGACTGGTGCAGATCAGCTATGATACTGTAGCATTCAATATGGTGATGCCAGATTCAGTGTCTTAGAGCCTGGGTGGTGTAATGGCATTGGGTTTAAGAATTGGAAAGATTCTCACACAATTGGAAAGATTCCACTCTCACAAAAAGAAATTCAGTGGGTATCTTTGAGTGAGTCACTCTCTAACCAAGACCAAGATATTTGCAGTGGGAATAAAATGAAAGATTTCCCCATGGACTCCTAAGAAAAAGTAGGGGTATAATAAAAATAAATTTTGTGACATGTATAACAACATGGAAAGAGGGCCCATTGTAATGTTCTATATGGAAATGGGAACACGTCTTTTCTGATGCTAGCATTAGAATAAATTAAGCTAAATAATTGAGCTCAGTGCAATTTGCATAATTTATTTATAAAGCTTTCCTTAGCAGAACTATGATTTTTTTTTGCTGCGCTGATCTATTCTAGGACAAATCTTTTAACCTTCAGTCTTTATCGCTAAACTAGAAATAATAATGCCTTACTTCAAAAGCACTTGGCCTCTTTTAAAAGTACTGTAGAAGTTATTAGCAATAAGAATCTTATTATAGACCCACCTCAGTGGGAGTTGATCATTTAGTCTATTGGTGTCACATGGCAACAAGGTTAGCTGAGTGCAGAAGACTGATCCAGTCAAAGTCAACTGCCATTAATTACCTACAACAGAGTAAGAAGTGTGTTTAACTTGTGCTTAAGTGCTTTATTGGATTGCAGGAGAAAAAGAGCTTCTGTTTGAACAACCAGGGATTAATATGGTCAGATTATGGTCAAGGGCAGGCTGCAAAACAAATGAGATAAATACTTCAATTCATGCAAAGGTTAGAACTATGGTTCTTTATTGCTAGTACAGAATCAAAATGCATATGTACTCTGAAATGAAAGTATATAATATTTTATTGTTCTGGAGATATTTCAGAAGATAGTTTGCTTTCTTCTGCATTCCAAATTGCAGCCTTCAGTTTTCTCTTTGATTAGTGGAAGCTTTTAAAGGGACTGTAGTGTAGCCTTTGATCTTTTACTGTTGTTTACATGTGTGCAGCATTTGCATTAAGGTTTTGCATGAAAAATTGATGCTAACATATATACACTTCATCTACTGCAGTGTTTTTGAAACAGGAATTCTGGGAGTTGAAGTCCTCACATCTTTAAGTTGCCAAGCATCATAGAATGGATCTCTGTCTTTCCTTTCTCTCTGCTATGTTATTTTTCACAAAAATATCCAGTTAAAATATTTTCAGCTCAGAGTTCACAGGGTACAAATAGTCCTGTTTTCTTAGTAGCTATAAAATGTACTCCCTCCACAGAAGGGAATCTTCATTGAACCCTAATATAGTTTTCCTTAGCCAAGATATTATTCAAGTATCCAGACCATGGGTGTCAAACTCATGTCATCATGTGACCGTTTATGACATTTTTCCCATTTGCAGAGATGGGGTGGGTGTGTCACACACTGGCTACATCCAGCCCACATCTAGACCTCTATTCATTGCAAATAATTCTTCCACACATTAGAAAGATTTGAGAGGATTTGTTTACGAGCAAACCATTGATTTTGAAGTCTTTCCTGACACAATTTCCTGACATCATTACACATTTAGACTTTGCTTCTAGTCCTCACAGCCACCTGGTTGAAACAGTCTTGTAAATTACTATTACTGCAGGTGTGTTTATGTACAACTCTTTAATGTTGTCAGAGTAACATTTTCTCTTTTGGAATAACAAATTTCTTAGAAGTTCTGCCTTCCCTTGGAGACCTTTACCTAAACAGCAGGGAAAGAAAAGTGCTTTGACTTTTGCTGTTTGCTTGTATGTGATGGAGGGGAAATGTTAGAATTTAAAAGTATGTGAAGTCAATGCTACATAATAACTTTTCGCTAAAACATTCTCATGAAGAAAATAGTGAAACATCATTAAACATGGCACCACACTGGACTTTTCTTTTTCTTTTCTCATATTTCATAAATGCCAATATATGATATAGTAAACTGCAGATTAAATAATCTGCTTGCCTTTAACACAATTCTGTTTGAGGCAAGGGTCCAGGCAAACTTGGCAAGTTTAAGACTTGTGAACTTCAACTCCCAGAATTCCTGAGCTAACATGAGAGGAGGAGGAAATCTGGGAGTTGAAGTCCACAAGTCTTAAAGCTGTCAAGTTTGAAGATCTCTGGTTTAAGGCATAGTAAATGCTGTCCTACATCTGCTTTAACTATTTCTCAAGAATTTAACTAATGACCACCATATTAAGAGTTTAAGCTACATAATGAGCACTGTACAATGTGGGGAATCATATTGTCTTGCAATCTCTGAAAAACTGATTCCTACAATAATATTAAACTCTTAGTCCAAAATAATATTTTTTCTTTCTTCCCTTTACTCTTTCAGACAATATCTAAAGCATATCCATTCTCCAAATCAATTGAGGAAGTTTTCATTTGTGAATTTAACTCATTCTTCCCTTAAACATTGTAAAGTTTAATCCCACTCGTGACTTAGAAAGAAGGCTTTTACTGCTGCCAGTAGCACATGTGCCAGAAATACCATTAACTCTAACCAAGTTCTGCTGGAGAGGATTTATGAGAGGTGAAGCTGCTCATAAAATTAGAAGTGTCTAATCCCAATATCTATTCATTAGCAGCCCTATTTATGCTGATAGGGACTCCCATCTAATTAAGTATGTACAGGAGTCCCCTTTCAGAGACCAGAATATACTTTAGCGATCTTCTGTCCTTATCCCTGCTTCATTAAACTTTTTCTATCAAAAGAACCAAATTGCATACTGTATAATAGACATGGCTAGAAGCTCTTCTTTCTTTCCTCTCCTTTCTTTTATAATGTAAGCGCAGGAGACACTTCAACACTTGGGGCTTTGTCTGGCAATAAAGGAATTTAATTTTTTGTCCTCCGCTATGCCCTCAGTCAGGTTTGGGTGCCTCTTATTTGCCAATTGTTTTGCAATAGGTGATCCTTTTGCTCTATTTCCCCTCCCCGTTGATCTTGTTTCATTGCACAAAGCTATATGAAGCCTGCGGTTCTGAGCTTAGGGTTTCAGCCGTGGAAAATGTTAATGAAACTCCCTGGTATTCATTTTTTTCTCCTTTTGGGATTTGTGTGTGTGTAAGAGAAGGCAGCATGTCAGAGACAAAGACATACACAGTATTACCCTGAAAGATATACAAATATTGCTGACTGAGCTGTATTTCAAACACTATTCTTACCATTGCCATCATGCCTAAAAATAAATTTTGGAAATTTCTCACTCAGTTCTCATGAAAGATTATGCTGTCCCAACTGTCATTTTTGGAGGTTCCAATCTTACAAAACAGGGTGAAATATCAACATTTAAACTCTAAAGAGTGTAACAGCTGTCTTATATTATCATTTTTTCTTCCATTTCTTCTATTTTTATAAACAAGCATTATTTCAAAGGAAACCCTTAAGACAGCACCCAACTTGATTTTCATCCTACTGCCCTTTTAGAAAAAGTCCAGTTTCTACAATACCTGGAAATAGTTGCTTTGAAACATCTTCCTACAAACATCTTATCAGGGAACTTGGAGCAATGTAGTTTGGTGATAGTGGAAGGATAGACTGGAGCTTTTCTAACCTAAAGGACTAGTTGTCAGAACAGAAGTATTTTCAGAAAGAAAGCAAGCAAGAAAATAATCCACACAGTGGTTACAGTTTTCATGTTGTACAGCACTTCCTTATTAAATAATTAACCAGCTTCAGACTCAAAACTACTGACCTGAAACATGACATGCCACCAGGGGCACAAGTCTCTGTCACGGTCAGGGACAAATCTGAGAAGCTCTGTAAAAGACAGCAGTGTGTTTTCCAGTGCATTTTAGTTCTTTGGACTGCTGCATTGAAGCTTTGCCCTTAAAATGCTTCTAAATGTGCTTTGTAATAGAGAAATTTGGTTCAGTAGCTCTCTGTAGACAAGTAATTGTATTTTTATATGTGCATCAGCATTACTCTGAATCTTCTGTGAAGAATCCATTTTGTTCTAGAGGAATTGAGGATGGGAAGTTTGCATAAATAAAAACAATGTTCCAGGTGGTAGCCAGGGGTGTGTGTGTGTGTTTGTCGTTCTGGTTTTGTAAGGATATCATTGATTAACAAACTAAAGCCAATTACTACCATTGAGATTAAGATACTTAAAAAGCCCATTTGGCTGCCATATCACTGCCTAAACTAATTTACTTACAAAAGTATCTATGGAAAAATATGTTCCTGAAATGTTTCCATCTTATAGCCCAAAAGAAATCTGTCTTGTATGCTAGCAGTTCTTTGCCTTTCAAATTATATTAATTGTCTCACATAACTCAAATCTCTCTAGGGTTTCCTTTGATCCATAGGCTAGCATTAAGAATTCTTTTACTTGTTCTATTAAAGTCTATGTACGGAGCCATTTGGGCCTTTTTGCTCCTTGTTTTGATTGTTACAGTCATCCTTTATGATAACTTCAGTGACTTAGGTAAAATAGAAGTCTCTCCACTCCTGTCCAACACTTTACCTCCTACTATATACCATGCTGAATGTGCCTCAGTACAGATAGTACTTCTGTTTCCTTGCAGGAAGAGAAGTTAGCATATTTAGACCTAAATGCCCACATTCTGACCTGCATATTTAGTCTCAAGAAAGACAGTGGAGGAGGATACTACATGGAAGAAGATCAAGAGCTATTTGTCATTTTAGAGAATGGGATACAGAAAGCTCCCCCACCTATGTTTCCCACCAGACAACCAGATGGGAGACCCTATTTGTGAGGTTGGGCTTTCAGGAACAGATGGGACTGCTATTTCTGTACCAGCTTTCCTGCTGTGTGATAGCATACTGTCAGTCTCCCAAGTAAACCAGATAGGAAACACAACTTTATTGTAAGGCTGTATTAACAAATTTTGCAAAAAGTACAAATATCCTGCACCAATTTTAACCATCTGAACAATTAAGGAGGGTTCTTCTTATGTTTCTTTCTCTAACCATCAAGATACTGAGGATTCTTGCCTCTCTTCTCTGATCGTTGGCAGCATCTATTCCCTTGTTTCCCAAGATCACCCACATGTTCCATTACACATGTTTATCTGTGCAACTTGATTCAATTATTAGCCTGGCAATTTTCTTCAGATTGCCATCTTGGTCCTTGAGTCTGGAATGGCAATTATGGTCCTTTGCAAATTATCAAGAGCTTGACACACAGTATGGAGCACCTGTTAGATCTGTTTTATTTAATCTCATGACAGTGGTGACATGATATGGAATTGGAGGATGTTTTTGTTTGTCTTTTGTCATGGAAAGATCACTCTTTCTATTGATTGATTAGAAGTTCATCTTTTGGAAGGAAGCAGGTGGCTGAATCCGAGCGGTGAAGTCATCTTTAAGAGATGTGCACATAAGGAGGTTCACCCACTTCTCAAGATGCCATTGCTGGCTCCAACCATCCTGGATAACTTCCCAAGTTTGTCGCATATTGCAGCTTCAAAAGTTCTAAGCTAATTATTCTCAAAGCTTTCAGTCAGATTTCATTATGGAGATCGCACTGGTCATGCTTGATGATTAGTGAAGAGGCTGGGATGTTGCGACCCTCCTTGAATTCTTGCATCCCTCAGTACTATCAACATTGTATCTTTCTGGATCACCTCAGGATTTGGAAGTGGAAGGCACAGTGTTGTAGTTCTTTCTCCAATGAGCTGCTCCGAGCATCCAGCGGTAGGAGGTGCTTAGACTTAGGTTGGATAGGCTGGGCTTGATTGATAGGAAACTCCTCCTCCTCCTCCACGTTCTCCTCCTTAGTGTCCCCAGTTTTAGCTCAGCCTTCGTGAAGAAAGCAACTTGATTGCTTCCTTGGCTGGACTAGGACAAATTAAACAGGTTTGAATTACTACATAATACTCAAATTGACAATTTTAAATAATTACTCTGTTACAATTTGAAATTGTTTGGTAATTCTCAATTATAACTCAAATATAATTTGAAAGTGTTTTTTCGAATAATATCATTCCAACAGCAAATTGGCAAGACTTGTGTCATCACGGTAGCATCATGACGTATTGTGACTTTTTCCTCCTTCTCTAAATGGGGTGTGAGTGTGGCCAGTGCATTACGCATCTAGCCCACAGGCCATGAGTTTGACAGCCCTGTTCTAGTTAGTGTTCATGGGGAGAAATCCAGTTTAAAGCCTTTGTTCTGGTTAGTGCCTCAGGATCAAACATTAGTTTAATATTTTTTAGATTAACCTCCCATTGGTTGACAAGAACAACACATTCAACTTCATCATTCCAAATATAATATGAACTAATGTCACTTTAATCTTCAATATTCAGCTCTTTATCAAGATAAGTTATTGGTTTTGAAATCACAATAATTTTTCTAGCTGCCACAGATTACCCCCAATCCAACCAATAAATGCTTAAGCTGTGTAAACTGCCAAGAAATGTTCTCAAATTGATCAAATCTACTGCTAAGCTTGAAAAACATTTTTAAATTGTGTTATCTAAATGAAGCTGCTCCAAAATAATCATATTATGATAAACCCGGGTTACTTTCCCAAAATGCATTCTGTGTTTTATTGGTTGGGTTCACAGAACAAGTTCAGCCATAACAGACAAGGCCACGTCAGGGCAGGCTTCATTTGATACAAAGATACAGGTTCCTTCTCATTTTTGTTTGTTTTAAGGCCCTGTCACACTGGCCGACGGATGCAAAACGTTAGTAAAAAGGACACAGTGGACGAGAAAAATGTTCCATACCATGCATCTTGTCGTTTGCACATTGCCCAAATGTCCTCCTCTTCATGCCTTTTCCCCACTTTTCCATTTCATGCCTGGCAGTTTTTAATTGGAAAGAATTGGAAGGAAAACACGAAGCGGAGGCCTCCCTACTCCTGGACACCCTATTGGCCTTTGAAGGAAACGGCCCTGCTACATGCGTTTTAGCGGACACCTGGGTCCTCAACCTATTGGCCGGGGGCTCTTTTCCCCTTGAAGACTCATCCCAGCCCAAAATCTCTAACCTTCTCTTCATCAGGGGATTCTGCTCCCACCCGGAAGCCCCTGTGGCTTCAAGAAGCTGACCATGTGGCACCTATCATTCTGTGGGCAGGCAGCCGGCTGAAGGGGTGGCCTGAATCTTCCTGAAACGGTGTTTTTCTCACTATCCTGGGCATCTCCGCAAAACCTCTCTACAAGGTGCATCTCATGATTTGCCACCTGGAAGGCTCTTACCAAGTTCCATCCTTAAGAAGAGTCTCTTCTCCTCTTTCAGCCCAGTGGCAAGGTTCTTAATTTCCTTCAGCCGGCGACTATGATTCTGTTAGAAAGGTTGGGGCCCCAACTCCTCTACGCAGGGAGGCTGAGGCCCTTCTCCTGTTCTTTTCATGTGGGTTCGCTTCCTTTATTATCCCATCACACTTCAATCAGGAAGTTTTTTGAAAGGAGACTTTCCAATCTGCACCCCCAAGTGGTTCACAGGTATCCTTCCTGGGATCTTCATGACGGTCCTTAATGCCCTTACGAAGCTCCCCTTTGAACCCCTTAGGGAACATTTCTTCTTCCTTTTCCTGACTCTGAAGGTAGTGTTCCCCATTCCATTTACTTCCAGCCAGGTGGGGAGATCCGAGCTTGCTGCTCTTTCCTCAGACAGGACCTTTGCTCCTTTCACAATGATAGGGTTCTGTCCTCAGTCTGGACCCTCATTTCCTCAAAGGTAACACCTTGTTCCACAGGGTCCCAGGACATTATGTTTGCCTGGCTTCTGCCCCCTCACCGCAACCATAAACTTAGAGCAGCAGTGGCAACATGCTAGAGGATAGGAAGGGCTCTTAGAATACATTAAGATGCACTTCCTCCTTCAGGAAGTCGGGAAGCCATGTTTGTTTTCCTTCCCTTTCTCACTTTTTTGAAGGGCATAAGGCCTCTTCTACTATTAGCGGTGAGGTAGGTCTTGCTTGATTGCAGGCCTACAAAGCTGCGCCCTTCCGGTCCCCGAGGCTGACGGCCACTCTACCCAGACAGAAGTGCAAAGCCACTTCTGCGTGCCTGGGCAAACCGAGGCACCTATGTGAGGAGATTCTATCGACGGCCACGTGGGACATTCTCCAATCTCCTCTTCATCAGATTACTACGTCTGGAATACTTTTGCCTCGTGACTGCAGACGGGTTTGCTCAACGAGTGTTCAACAATCGGTTAGTGTGATGAGCTGTTATGAGGACCCGCCCCCGTGGACATGCAAGCTTTTGGTATTGTCCCATCCGGGGCCTCTTGAATGCAGCATGGAGGGAAATGGGCATTGTCAGAAGTTCCCTGAATTGCCATTTCTATCTATTGTTGCGAGACAGCCCAGCCCTCCCTCGATTATCCGAGAGGATAAGAACATATTTCTTGTATTTCATTTGTGCTTGTCAGAGACACCTTTCGTGTGCCAAGTTATCTTCACCAAAGCTGGGTAAAACTTCCGGGGTCTGGCTTTTATATCTTTTACAGACATGTATTGTATGTACTTATTGACATCATAAGGAAGGAGCTCAAACCCATCCTGGCTCATCTCGCAGCATAGATAAAGAGGTGTTTCACCGGTAACTTCTACCAAAACCCATTTCTTGATGGACTTTTGAGTATACTTGACAAAATATTTCTTATTGCTTCTGTTGCTCATCATTAAAGGAATTATTTTTATAACCAGAGAGCTGTAGATATATTTAGAGTAAACTTGTAATTACATTTTGCTTTTGGCCAGTACTGTTGTTGCCTCAACTTACTGACAGTCACTTATTCTTAATCCTTGGGCTCATCTCCACAGGCATAGATAGAAAAGGGCATTCAGGGTTAACTTTCCACCAACGCCAATTTCCATTTTGTTAACAAAGTATTGTAACAAATGGTTACTTCAGAGAAACAATTCACTTGAACAGACTATTCTACCATCAAATACCTTCTAGTCACATTGCAACATCTTAGAATTTTTCGGAATTGAAGTTTTCTTGAAACTTTAGTAACACGCATCCTATCAAGATTTTACAAAATTCATCGTTTTACTGTATTTTTCTTCAATTTATGAAGAAGCTACGTTCAGTTCCATTCTTCTCTGTCATATTCTTCTGTCATCACTAATGGTTTTTGATACATACATTTTACAGATCTTTTAGTCCTTCATTTGCTTTCATACAAACTATTAGCTTTTTTTTGGGCAAGCCATTCTGCTTTCAAGCAGCAACATAGCATCATCTGGTTACAACATGACTTATGCATCATGCTAACCCTAACCCCAATCCCAACCCAACACACCTCTTATTACTGTCTACAAACATTCTTTATCCATTTTTCTATTTAATACATTGATCAAGTAAGGAGAGAAATCACATACTCATTGTTTTACTGTAAACATTTGCTAAGCATTCTATTTATTCTCACAGTGTTTTTCTTTTCCATCATCTTAAGTTACTTAAGCACATTCAGCAGCCAAACTTCAACTACACAGTTACTGAAAAATATTGTCATTAATTCCAGAACCTATTCACAATTCAAGCCTATTGGAATCATTATTTTTAAAAAATAATAATTCCTGTATAAAATATGTTTAATTGTTAAAAAAATTAATAATAAATCAGGAAATGACAATCCATTACAGCAAAATATGCAGGAAATGTGTGTCCTTTTTTCAAAGATTTTGTTCTTCTCCTTCACCTCTACATACTTTTATTTATTGTTGTTTCATAATTATTGGGCATCTACTGCGATCTACCGCGAAGCCGGTACGTCAGATCATCATTCAGGTCTATGAATCCTCCTGCCGCTTCTCCGCCAACTACTGTAGACACGACACACGCGCACAAACCGGAACGCGTAAGATGAACACCACGGACCTGCGACGCGACTCCCACGTAGCAGCAGCCACAGCGTCATGAAACCGACACCACACCATCTACTCCTCATTATGTTGGTCTAAGATGCATTTTTTTATTGCGCAATAAATTCTAAAAATTAGTTATTGTATGGAACTGAAGCTACTGTAACAAAAGATGTTGCAGTGGACTGACAACCTCTCAGAATTTGGTCTATAGCCCCAGCAGATGAAACATCATTTCTTTGAAAGTTGACTCATTTCGTTTGAAAGATAAATTTCTGGAAAATTAGAAGCAAAATGATTGTGGGATATTGACTTTCTATTCCGTTCGATCGGCTGCTTCCGTCTATTTCTACTACCTCATGCACCTCTCGTTTAGTCTCCAACCACTGCCTTCAGAGTGATCATAGCGCGTGGAAGGCTATCTTGTGACAACCAGTGATTAATTGACCACAATGCTTACAGCTAAGCACACCGCATTCAGCATTATCTAGCATTTAGGTAATATTATACCACACTAGCTAGCCATCACTCATGGTTTTACTCTATGTCAGTGTATATCTCACCAAAATCGCAACATTAAGACTTCATTTTACACTTGAAAAAAACTTATGGAAAATATCTTGCCTGAAGTTTCTATCTCTGAAATACAGCAAGCATTTGGCACCAGCATACAAAACTTTCGTCAAAAATAAAAGCCCAAATTAGTATACCTAATGGATTAGACAAAAATACTCAGAATTCCCAAAAATGTCTCAAAATGAAACTGTGTTTAGAAGCACATTAACAGTTAAAAAAATCCACCCTCCTCCTGTTTTATGCGTGTAACTGATACTTACAGGAAATTTAGTTATCTCCCACTAAAACTTTAATATTGTGGTTTATTAAACTTTAATTTAATATCTATGTTACTATAAACCACATCAAATCACCAGTGCACATTTAGAAGCCAAATGTCATGAACCGACTACAACTAATCACTGGACAGATGGACAATGGTGCATGCATTATATCCTTATACTATTAATGCAAAGAGCAAAAATTGTCTTCTTTTGTACAATGCGGTCTCTTCTCTCTCAGTATTTTATAATGACAACGCTTATCACGAGAGTTTTAGATTAGTTTATATAACATCATTCCACAAGGAAACCACGTTACGGATTTACTCAATCTCACGCTGAACTTACCATGTTATCTAAAACTACGCTCATTACCATATTAAACACTTAGGAGTTATTCTTAAATCCCTAGCGTAAAACAGAAAGGTTATATCTGTAATACTAAATAAGAGATGAGTTACTAAGCAGTCATGCATGGGATGATGATAAAGAACACCATGTGTAAAAATCCTAGCCCTGAATTAATTCACAGAAAGATAACGAAAGATCCATCACAATAACAGTGATTTCAAGCAAATTATGTCAGCAAGGGTTTCTAAGTTGCTGTCTGACAGCATCCATGTTCTCAGGCATCCGATAGTTAGCTTCACATCCATGTTAAAATGAAAGAAAAACAAGGGGGACACAAGCCTGTCTCCTCATCCATTTGTAGTTCAGCACAGAAACATTCCCTTATTAGCACATGACTGACCTAACACTGTCCAGCGAGATGGCTGTGGACGACGAAACAACTCCCCACAGATGACTTTTGTCCTCAGGAGAGCCTTCTTGGTTCAAGTTTCTTTTTCCAAAAGCAAATGTAATCGGGCTGAACATTGCATCTTGTCACTAGATATCATTTTCAATTTAGATGGGAAGGAAGACTGGGGTGTAGGCCGGTGGATGGGAAAAATTTCAGACAACAGTATTTCATACATATATTTGTGTACAAGATCCTTTTCGTGTGGAGATTGTAAAGCCCATTCTTTCCATCAGCTTTCAGTCAGCTCTCTGTTACTGCCCACTTGCAGCTTCTTTAACTTTCATCCTATCAAAGCGCTGAATGACAGCTTTTGACAAAATAAAATAAGGGCCTACAGGTTCATTGTCCTTAGAAGATCAACCAACCCCAATCCATAAAATTCAAATTTCCCCATTGCGATTAAGCTCCCGTCACACTTGCACCAGACGGATTGGAAAGAGGATGTAAACTACGCGGAAGAAAACCAATCTTGCCATTCCGTTGGAAAAGCCGATCCTTCCGTTCTGTACTCACTGCCTCCCGTTTTCTTCAGCTCCTCCTATCACAGCTCCAGCATATCCGTGCGAGATTTCTAACTTGTATGACCACTTATCCATCTTCATCCGCTCAAAAGTTTTGAGCTGCTTCAAAAAATTCTTTGAGCGGAAACATGTATCCAACGCAGGTATCTCCCGTGTTCTCCATCCCACTATGACATACGGTGGGGGACATCTCCGTTCTGGCATCCGTTTCGTGCCATCCGTTACCCATCCGGCTACTCCGCTAGGCATCCTGCTGCGCATCCATGCAATACAAAAATCCGCTCCAGCCAGGAAAGCGGACACCAGCGGAGAATGCGCAGATAACGGACTTGGATACGGACGCTGCAATCACTATTGTTAGCTCGTTACCAAAGTAGCCCATTACCGGACGGACGAAAGGATTGAAAGTTGGATGCAGCACACAAAGGAAAGCATTTAAAACGGAAAAAACGTTCGTAGAGGGGACCTTATTCTCGGATATTAAGGATTGTCTAAGGATGCCTTTAGAGGATGCAAAGGACACATAGGTGAAAACCTATATTGCATATAAAAAAGGGGGAGCAAACTCACCGGACCTCACTTTCAGCCAGTGCAGCCCAGCTGTCAGGACCTCTGCAGCCTCATTTGACTCTTCCTCTTCCACAGCATCCAGTCATGTCAACCGTGGATCGTAACACAGTCCTTTTGGCAAGCCACCATCTTCTGCAACAGTGCGAAGCCATTCTCGTTAGGTCTCTTGGTATAGTATTACTATGGTAAAGAAAACGCGCGGCGTCCTGGGTCCGAAGATGGATCGGGAGGGAAGAGCAGAATGACACACACCATACTCGTCATTGTGGAGCTCAAGGAAACCGAAGACCCTCGTGCATTCCAGAAATTCATGAGGGATGCCTCCCAGCCCATGTTTGACGAAGTTGTGCAGCGGCGACACCCAGGTTGACCAAGCAGAGGCACAACTTCGGCCCAGCCTGGACCCTGGAATACTACACAACTTACATTAGGCACATCTCTGCCGCCAACCTGCCTCAGGGACCACCGCGCTGTATCACATCGGCGTGCTACTGCAACTTCTCGCAAAATACAGCATACAGCTGGAGGGTGCCACACTTAAACCCTGTCTAAAGAACTCCGCATTCTCTCCAGTTTTAGTCGGTTGCAAGGCATCATCGAAGAAATTAACCTGAGGACTCCTCCAGGTGCCCCTCCACTGAAGAAGGCTGGAAGAAAGTTGCAGACCAGTTGGTATCAGAAGTGGGAACTTCCCCCACATCGGTTGGAGCCATAGAGGGCAAGCAACATGCCTGCAAAGCACCAGCCAAGTCGGGGTCCACTTATTTTCAACTACAAGGGCTTCTTCAAGCATCGTCCTCTTCACCATGTCGATTGCCTGACTACAGTTCATGTCATCAATGCTTCAGCAACGGCTGCCATCTTCAGATGCCGCGGTATAACAACGCCAAGTCATCTCAAGGAGGGCTGGAAATGCAACCTCATCATGGCTTCCCAGATATCCAGAAACCCCGTGCCCAACGACATGCAAGATGTGCCCGTATCTCATCGTGGGAGATGACGCTTCTTCCCTCACAACCTACCTCATGAAGCCCTACACCTCCAGATGCCTCTCACGCGTGAAGATAGGGATCTTCAAACTACAGGCTGTCCAGGGCAAGGCGGGTGTGGAGAACGCCTTTGGGCATCCTGGCCAACAGGTTTCCAGTACTTCTCACCACCATGCAGCAATCGCCCAGAGACGTGGGGAGGATCGTGGAAGCTTGCTGCATCCTGCACATTCTGTGCACGCCCAGCACCCCCCCCAGCTCTTGCCAGAACAGGCTTGTGGACCTCCAACAAGGCAATGGGGACATGGAGCCTGGGAATGAGGCAAGGGCAAACTGATCGACACTGGAGGATGTGGGCAAGCGCCCAACAGAGCCTCCGTGAAGGGAAGAAGCAAGCGGCAACCTCTGACAATGGGCAACCCCCAGCTGGAGCAGTGGAAGTGGCAAGACAGGATGGTAGATGCCTAATGGATGCTTCTTCAGCCTGTCTCAGCACACGGGTGAGATCGGGCCATGTATGTTGGGTGGGGCCTACAATGAACAAGGGCATTCTGATAAAGAGTTGTGTTTATGTTGACATGTTGCTGGGATCATATACATTAGTTTGATAATGAAGGGCCATCAGGTGTGGCACCTGGGAGGGTGGACCATACAGTCCCACATGCTTGAAACTTGGTTTATCTATCCCACAGCTATCTCAACCCATCCCACAGCTATCTCAACCCATCCCACAGCTATCTTAACCCATCCCAAAGGTATCCCTGCCTCATTCCACCAGCTATCTAATCCATCCCACAGATATCCTCTACCCATCCTAACAGTATCCCTGCCCATCTCCACAGCTATTACCCCATCCCAAAAGGTATCCCTGCCCACCGCCAATTGCTATCCTTACCCATTCCACAAGCATGCAAGGCTTTAAACCATTTCTAAAAGTTTCCACCAAGACTTTATTTAATAAAATAAATGAGGCAAGTGTGTGAAGCCAAAAGATACATCTTTATAATAACAAGCTGTAAAAGAAAAATGACGCCCAGTCAAGTGTCCAAATAAAGTCTACAGGTAGCCACCCAGTCTCTGGCCACTCTTATCAGTCACTCGGAGATTGTGCCAGTCTCAGGGGTGAAAGGGTCCAGTGCTGTGCGAGGTGGCTGGTGCTGCGAAGTGCTGGTCTGAAGCCCCATCTGGGGTGCTGTGCCCCGAGAGGAAACATAGGATTTGAGGAAGCTCTCAGACAGCTGACTCAGCCCCGTGATGTTGAGAGCTCCTTCCGTTCAGCATGAGGTGTCAGTCCAACACTGACGACAGTGTTACTGAGCTGCTGGCTGTGGGGTGAGGAAGGAGGCAGGTAGTGCTTGTCTGTCTGCAGCTGTGTGAGGAACTGGGCGTGGGTGGCATCGCGGTCTGTCGGTTGGCATTCAGTGGCATGGGTGTCTATGGTGCATCAGTGGAACCGTGGCAACGGTGGCGTCGATGAGCCTGTGCCTGGACTGGGAAGGCTGCTGCCTGTGCTGCTGGACCTCCTGTAGCCAAGCCGCTGTAGGTGAGGGCCTGTGGAAAGCCTTGAATGCGGAAATGGACATCACCTGGGGTGGAGGAGCAGACCTGGACTGGGTGGGAGGCAGTTCCTTCTGGACTGGAGGGTTGTAAGCTATCTCTCTTTAGATCCGGTCCTTCACCACCTGGTACTGGGTTCTGCCAATGTCCGTGAGGGTCTGGTGACATAGTGAGGGAAGGGCCTTGCGGTTGGAGGATGAGGAGTCGTGTGTACCGCGAGAGAGGAGATCTATGCTGCTCCGGATTGGTGTCCCTGATCTCAGCAGGACAGTGTGGCTCTGCCTCTCTGCTGTCTGGCCTCTGCCTTTCTGTGGAGGTGGCTGGGGGTGGATGCGGGTAGGACTGTGGTGGAAGTGCATCTCCTTTTCTCCCACTGGCGCCAGGGAGTCTCCACGCGCTCGCCCTACATGTTAAAACAACTTGTCCGCAGGTTTCTCCGCCTGGGACGTTCCACAGAAACTCTGCCTGGAAAGACAGGAGCTGCTTCGGCTGGAAGAGGACTGGCTCTGCAGCAGGCGCCGGAGAGAGAGGGTTGTGAGAGGGGCTGGCTCCTTGGTGGCAGAATTTTCACCCTCCAGGAAGCTGCACCTGGCCATGACGTAGGTCTTCGGTCCCTGTTCAGCTTGACCATGGCCTGGCCAGCATTTCTTGAGTTGCAGCTTCCCGTACCAGGTGTGCATGTGCTTCCACCAGCGAGGGAGCACCTCGAAAGTGTAGCCCAACATCTCCGGCCTTCTCTATCAAGCAGCCCTGGCTTCCTTTTGGTGTCCTTGTTAACAGCCGGTGTCCTTCCGCGCACAGATAGTCATTCTCTCCTCAGCCACTCCAGCACCTCATCCTCGTGTTCCTCCTCAATGAGTATTGCCTCCTCTCTCCGTTCTCGCATATGCTCTCTTCTCCCTTGTGCAGGACCAGATGCGGCCCTATCAGAGGGGCTTCCAGGTTGTTAGGGGCTTGCTCCCTCCACACCTCTCAGCAGCCAGGTTCATTCGAGTAGGGCGCAGCAGCAGACCAGGGCAGGATCACACCTTCACAGTGCTCATTAGTATGAGTTACAGCAGCAAGGCGCCATCGCATGGATATCACGGCTCGCCTAGCAGGATATACACACCGCAGTCACCTAGCAGACTCACAGGGCCCAGGGACATCGCAGCAGGACAGCAGCAGCGACGATGCGAGAGACTCAGGAGCATGACGCAGGAATCGGTAGGCAGGAACAGCAAACGCAGGAGAGGCAGCTGATGAGCGTAGCAGCAGACGCAGTACAGCTGTATAATCTGTGGTGCTAACAATAACCACAGAAGCACTACCGTCTAGTCGCATCATCAGTCCTCCCGCTCTCAGAGCAGCATCAAGCAGAAAGCCCGCACCAGGAGCAAGTGCCAGCAGACTATAGTACATAAGCACCACGTCAGAAGAGCATCAGGGCAGAGGTAAGCATGAGCAGACAGCACCACTGCCAGAAGCAGCATCAGACAGAGTAAGCACGAGCAGAAGCACCACCGCATAAGCAGCATCATCAGCTCCTCCAGAAGCAGAAGCAGCAGAAGCCCCAGCGCACGAGAGGCGAGCCCGTGCTTGCAGAGCCCCAGCAGAAGCGAGTGAGGCCAGGCGTGGGAGAGTGGCCCTGTCCCTCTATAGTCGCGGCCTGGCAGCAGTGGCTTGAGGCTTCCTCTTCTATACCCCATGGTTGTGGGGTTGCTGGCTGGCAGTCAAGGCTGGCAGGCAGGCAAGGCACTCAAGGCTGGCAGGCAGAGCTGGCAGAAATAGGCACAAGGCTGGCAGGCAGACTGGCAGGCAGGGCAGGCAGGCAGGCAGCAAGGCTGCAGGCAGGCATGCCAGGCGGCTGGCAAGCACTCAATCTGAATGGTGACCTGGCCTGGGAGCTGCCTCCCTTTATATCCAAGGGCTGAGCAATGCATCCTTCCCCGCAATGGCGCAGTGAACGCTAGGCAATCCGCTAGGCTTCCGCTGTGCATCGCTAGGCTTCCGGCTGTGCATCCGCTTCATCCGCTCGGCGTCCATTCTTGCCATCCGCTGTATCGTTCACGTCGCTTGCTGCGGGCCCCCAGAAGCCTAGCGGATTTGCCACTCCGCTCCATCCGCTTCTATCCGCTAGGCTTCCATTCCGCATCCGCTTTCCTCTGCCTGCTTCCTCCCCCCGTCCGTTTCTTTCCGTGTTTATCCGCTCTGTATGTCAAATTTTTGCCCCTGAAGAAGCGGATAACACAG
>BHFT01060473.1:0-10398 GCA_004320025.1 Laticauda laticaudata
CTTAACATCCTCGCTACGTCCTCTCTCCGTCCGTTCCTTTCCGTTTTTGTCCGCTCTGTTTATGCAAATTTGGGGCATTTTTGAGAGTGGATAACAACGGATGGACCATTTTCTCATCCTCTGTGTCCTTTTTACATATGTTTTGCATCCGTCGGCCGATGTGACAGAGCCTTAAGATCTACTGCTTTAAGAAAGCAAATCTAGATGTTCATATGGAGGATATTTAGAGCTGCATACCTGGTGGTATACCTGTAAGAGGGAATACAGACAATATGGCTATTCATAAGCTGCAGATAGTAACTGCAGTGCAGTATATGGTTTGACAGTGTTTCTGAAGGAGAAAATACATTTGTTATTCACAGTTTTCCATGCTGAAAAACTCCCTGATCCAGCACAATGGAGAGGACAGTGTTTTTCAGCAGTCTTCCATATCCCCACAATCCCTTTTTCTTAAAGCACTCAGCGACTTGTTTAAACAATTTGGGAGGTTAATTGGGGAAATGGAATATAGAAAAAGCAGTGCCCCAAATCTAATCCTTCTCTGTTTTGTTGATGAAACCTACTGAATCAAAAAGGACAGCCAGCAGATTGTACATTTTGCACCTGGATTGTTTGAGTCTGGTACTGAAATGTATCTAGATAGAGGTTTCTGCTCTGCCCAACTACATGCCCTTAATAGTTATTAACTCTTGGAATTTTGGTTTTAAATAGAGTTTTTTTTTTGGGGGGGGTGTATTTTTTTCTAATTGTAAGTTAATTTAATTTAGCTTTCCCCAGATGCAATCAATGTATACATGTGTATGTGTATTATTAATTAGTATTTATAACTGGAAATAAGGAAGCAACTGCATTATACCAAATGGCTGCTGTTCATATAGAATTGAGAAATCTGCTAGCCTGGTACGATTTCTTTCCTTGTGATCATTTGAGCCTCAAACCGTATTGCAAAGTTTTGTGAACTTGAAAAAGAAGTTTGTTACTTTTATAGTTTGTTGGACACTGGTCATTGAAATTAACCACATGATAAGACAATTGATTAGATTGAGATAGGCAGCTATAAAAGTTATGTATATAAGTCAATAAAGCCTGCTTGGTGCTTTC
Source organism: Laticauda laticaudata (assembly GCA_004320025.1). NCBI lineage: Eukaryota > Metazoa > Chordata > Lepidosauria > Squamata > Elapidae > Laticauda > Laticauda laticaudata. The sequence goes on from BHFT01060473.1 coordinate 1,102, forward strand.
CAGTGAGTTTGAGCTGAGCTTTAACTGGTGTTTGCTGAGAGTAGCAAATACTGTATTTATTTATGAAATGTGTATATTGTTGTAATTTCCAAATATTCCAGGGGTTCAACAGTAATAAAATATCTAAAAATATGTACAATTTAAAATATTCATACTAAGCAAACAAATAGAAATATAATACAGAACAATACAATGCATAGACAGCATCTTCCCCAGTTATCCCTGAATGATTTCCTGAAGAGTTTTGTTTTAAACATTTTCTGGACCTAAGTGTGCTAATCCAATATTCAGAGACAGGCTGTTCTAAAGTGTAAGCACCACCTTTGAAAAATGGTATATCTATCTGACCCTCAGTTCCTCCTTCATCATCCACTTCCAAAAATGGTGAGGAACTTTTTCTGGCAAGCACTTATAAAAATATCTTCTTATAATATCACCTATAAAAATATAAACAAGTTATACTTTCCATCATCAGCAAATATTTTTTTCCTAAATAATCCTTTCAATGTTATGGTTTCTTTTTTTTTTTTTAATTTTAAAATTTTAGAACAACAAGATAGGAATTTGAGCATTCTTGATGGTGCTTACATAAGTTCTCTCTGTTGACAGATTAACAGTACACAAAAATGCTGTGTCTCTCCCACTCTTCTTCCCTTCCAAATATATCTGCATTATAATATAATGTCAAGAAATATGTTGGGAAAGCATTGCCATTAAAATTCAATCATATATGACCTTTCCAGGAAGAGTTGCTCCCTATAACTATTGAGTTTGAAAACCCTGAATATTTCATGTTACTTTGTGGATTTTGCATTTCAAATGAAAATTTGCTAATGTCTTCAAGTTCCCATGGGGTTGCTGAAATACTATAGATGCTGAAATGGGAGAAATGAAGGTGTAGCAAATAAACTCAATGAGCTGTCGATTTTTTTTTTTTACAGGAAATATTATTTCACTTGATTGGTACATCATTTACTGATTTCCTCAGATGTCTTCTTTAATTAAATGTGTAATAGGTTCCAAATTATATTCCTTATTTTTTTAAAAAAAATCTGTTTGGGTTTTGAAATTTTAAGGTGTATGAATATTGTTGTAAGGTTTCTCTTAATATGCCATGGTATAGTGAGGGCAAATATTCTTTTTTCCAGTTGCTTAGCAACCTTTTTTTTTTTTTTTTTTTGNNNNCTTTTTTTTTTTTTTTTTTGGAGCAGATGCACACAGGACTCCTGATTGCTTAATGCCAGACTTCTGGCTTTTGTCAACCTAAAACATTGGCTGCAAAAGCAGCAGTAAAAAGTTACATTGAAACATAGGTAAGAAAGGGAATCAGCATTACTTTGCTGATTACTGCAGTTGACAGCTGGCTTCTATTGAGGATGTATAGAGTCACAGACACACACACACACACTCACACACACACACACACACACACACACACACGCCCGTTTCTGGCTATGCCTGAAGGCTTCAGACAAAGAGAANCACACACACACACACACACACACACACACACGCCCGTTTCTGGCTATGCCTGAAGGCTTCAGACAAAGAGAATCATTTTTATAGAATGATTATCTAGAAGCAGTAACTCAAGGACTGTAAAGACTATGCATTTGACACCGTCTGATATACCATGAAATAGCAAGAAAAAGGACCACATAAAATCGTTAGGAGGTGCCAAGGGCAGAGAGTTCCTGGTATATAAGCAGATAATTTATTGCTAGGTGGATTTCTTAACATTGTGATCCTATTCTTCATTTTGCCACATTTGGCATTTGTATGTGAAAGTGATCTTCTCATCTCTTCTGACCACACCACACATATATAGATATTTAAAGTTTAGAGAAAATATGAAATCAGCATTTTGGACTGGATTGCTTGTGACAAAGTCATTTTGCAAGAGCCAAGTGTGGATTCTCAGTTTTTTTTAAAATATATCCATTAACTATCATTGTATAGGTGAAAATTATGCTATAGGTGAAAAGGAAGGGAAACTTCATTATTCTGTCTTCTCTCTTTTTAAGGCCTCCTGAAATTTGCTATAAAGCACTTCAAACTATCATTGCAACTTTCAAGTTTCCAGACTTGTAATACACATAACAGAGGACTCTCTTTCCAATGGCAAAACTATGTGTATGAAGTGATTTATAGGAGCTTCTTTGCATATGGTTATACTCTCAGTCAAGAAGCTATATCTTCCATTCACTAACAGTGCCAGTTTGGGTGATGGAGGGCAAATCTTGTTTCAGTTCCTGGCGTCTGCATGGATCTGCATGGAGATATCAGAATGAGACTGAACCTTCAAAAGTGAATGTATGTTCAGAAATTAACTGACTCTGCAACAATACCCACGTTAGTTCTGATGGTTGTGCTTAGTTGTGCTTCCTAGAGAGTAGAGTTTTAGCTCCTGCTGGAACAGCAGATGGAAACTGTATCCTGAAGGGCCTTCACCTCTCTTCAATTACTGGAGTAAAATGTATTGACTATGGAGACTCATATTTTTGTCATTTTATGGATGGATTATTGTAAAGAGCTCTACAAGGTATTACTCATGAAATGTAATGTCAATATGATGATGATCTACAGTACTATGGTTTTAAGACTATAATATAATATTATATTCTTGGATTTTCTGATAATTTATTTGATCAATGCATTATAATGTATATGCGTGTTCTTGCATATAAGCCATTTAGAGTCAAATGTTTGGAGAGTATTGAAGTCAACAAGTAAATTTATCACCCAAGAAAGCTACACATATAGGAGTTAACAGCTGTGGGTTTGTTTGTTATTTGCTATGTGAGAGCACTGAATCATACTTGAGCCTATGAAAGTTATAACATATTTTGGCATACACATAAGCCTGCTAAACCACTAATATGAATACATATGCCCTAGATGTCATATTGTTTCTGAAACCACAGTTGAGATTTATATGGTTAAGGATGTCAAATGAAGTATGAATCATATTCAGTTAATACTAACTGAAATCTGAAACCAGTAATTTCTATGCTTCCAGATTCCAATTAAAGGTATCCAGAAACAGTGGTCATTCTGTTTTATAGACCACAGGACACAAATGATGGGGAAGCCATTTGAAATAGGAATAGCATAGTAGCAGGTAGGTTAATGTTAACTAAGTTAGTATGCACTTTGAATGCATCTATTTATTGGAAATATATCACAGTTGAGGTTTTCATTATTAATAAGTTGGTATTAAATATAAAGTATCAGAGAATTTACAGAACTGAAATGAAACAAGTAGAATTTTTTAAATGATGCTTCTAACCTTACTGAGATGATGTAGGAATATTTTGAAATGAAACTTGGGAGAACATTTTTTTTTTCAGAATTGCTATCCAAACACGAATACCACATATGATCATTCTGCCTTCTGCAAGATTAGTAGCAAGTCTGCTGAGACAGCGCACTTGGCTCATCAAAAAAAATATGTAAATTAAATATAATATTGTTATTTTATTATATGATAATGACATTTTAATGCTTTAAATATTGTTCATTAACTGACTATGCAATAAATGTATTCATTATTCAGTTCATAGAATTAACTTTGAGGAGCACTTATACAATTAAAAAAAGTTAACTTTGTCCTCTAATTTATTGCTGCTGCTAAAACTCTTGACCCTGTTTCTAATTATCTTTTTGACACAGATGTGCATTATGTATAATGCAGATTAAATCAAGTCAGTAATTCTTTTTAAATGCTTGCAGTTATTCCAGTTAACAATCAACATGATAATGATGAACTTTTTCCCCGAACAGTTTTTCTGGTATTATTGGGGGGTGGGGTGTCAGAAAAAGAGGAAAGTTGAGAAATTTGCAGACTTTCATAAGCAGTACTGAAATGAGTTATGTAGCCATTTGACACCAACATCAAGTATTTATCTTAATCTCAAATATATATTGTATGGATCATAACCAGTATATGATATATTAAAGAATAGAAGGGGTAGGTATTAGAAATGAGTTCTTGGAAATATGCCAAACATGCCCTCTCCCTTGTCCCATATTTCTTTGCTTGCTCTGCTGCTATTAGCTGTTTTGTCCTTCTAAAATTAGGTGCCTTTCCTCCTTCTATGGCTGCTTAAATTCTAAGCTCAACAGGCAGGGAAAGGAAATGGTGTTTTTTGTTTTGCTTTTTTAAATGATTAATGGCGCTGCCCTGGAACTCAAGCAGTTTCCTTTATATTCAGTTTTTCAGGACTTTCTAAAAGAATATGGCATGAAAACAACTGATAATAAACTAAGTCTTGACTGGCATGTCCAGTCATCTTCATTACAAACCTATAATAACTATTATGACAACATTTCATAAATTACATGTATCAATTTATGGTTGCATTATATGATTTTATTATATTGACATCTGCTTATTTACTTTGCAGAATATTTTGGGAGAAGAACATGTACATTTTGTTCTAATACTTAGAACTGAGGATTAAGGCATGATGTATGCAGAGTTAGAATCAATATTATTTATTTTAATACTGTTACGGTGATGTAATGCATGTGCCACTTTGTTGTCCTCACATTAACAGCAACAACAAAACACTTTAGTTGTAGGGTTAGACATTTAAAGAGATATATTTATGACTTAATATAGCACAAAAATAATTTCTGTAGTAGTGAGTTTCAAGAGAGTGATATTCCAAATCAGTGTGTGTGTGTGTGTGTGTGTGTGTGTGTGTGTATGTATATGTTATGTGTGTGTGTGTGTTTCGTTTAATTTTCTACCATGTTTGAAAATTATTTGTTATAGACGTGTCAGTGAAGTGTCTATATTTTGATACAAGGATTTTTAATTAATGCATTTGGCAAGTTTAGATTGATGTTAAATTTTTATGAGTTTATCCTGTCAAATTATTCAAATAAACTGAAGTTGATGAAGCTACATGGGTTATCATTTATGAATAATTAATATTTTTATGTTTCTCCATATGTGTTGTTACCCTTATGTGCACAATTGATATCAGCTAAATAAGAATATACCCACTAGGATAATTATTTTCTATGTCTTTAGTAGATAAATAAGCTTGCCTTCAATCTGCCTTTTTTGGAGGAGGAATGAGAGACAGTTCAGGAGTTTATGGCTACTATGATTCATGTTGGATTCTGTGCATTTGATCAGATGTTTGATCAGATAAAAGTGAGACGAATTAATCTTAACATTAGCAACAGTGGTGGGATTCAATTTTTTTTACTACTGATTCTGTGGATGTGGTTTAGTGGGTGTGGCAGGGAGAGGATGCTGTAAAATCTCTAATCAGAGGTGGTATTTGCCAATTCTTTGAACTAATCAATGTTTCAATTACCGGTTCTCCAGAACTGGTCAGAACCTGCTGAATACCACCTCTGATTAGCACCAATATTATATATTAGTTCAGGTTTGCAACTCAGAACAGGTTTCCCAGATTCTACCTTAAGCTGTGGAAGCTCACTGAATGGCACTTTCCCAACTTAATGAACCTTTGAAAAAATAGAAGGAGGGAGCATTATATACACTCTTGTATTGAAAGTGTATTGAAATAAATATTCTGATCATTGGTTTGATAGCAGAAGGCAGAAGATAAATTCTAGGGCTTGGACAAACATTTGGAAAAGTGTTAGAGTCCTATGTACATGCAAGATCAGACAACATGGAAAAGTCCTCAGAGTAGCCATACTGAGAGTTCGAGAGGATGTTGTAGTATTTTAATATTTTGTACTGGAGCTTCAGAAGGAGCACAGGTTATTTACTGATAGCATAATTAACTTAATGTTTCTAATCTCATTGTAAACATCTTCAAACACTTTTGTAGAAATGAGCTAGTGCTGTGCATTATAATGAGCAAAGGGGTGCATGCTGGATATTAATTTATTATTTATTACGATAATTTGTGTCCTGCCTCCCTGCAGGAGCTGAGGTAGTTCACAGCACAATAAAAGCGACGAAATACAAACATTTTTTAATAAAGCAACCATAATACTCATTATAAAACATATCTTCCCATCAATCAGTGATAAACCCCACATTAAAATTAGACACCCCATGAGTTGTTTTCCAAAATTACTTAGTATCTTAGGTTTTGAAGGCTCTGTGAAAGAGAATGATCTTAACAGGCTTTCAATATATTAATAACAAAGAAAATAAAACAGATATGGATGGGTGGATAAAACCTATTCTATAAATGAAGTCAGTCTATAACCAATATAGACAGAAGTCTGATATTTTCTTCAACTGTATTGTAACTGCATGAAAGCTCTCTTTATTTTACACCAGACTTTTATATATGTGTATATGAAGTTCCCACACAATGTATCATGTAAAAATATGTCTAAGAGAGGTGTAGCTGGGCATCTAGTCAGCACTGTTCCTAGGGGGTGGATCAGCATTGAAGTTTGAAGGGATGCATTAGGCTGAGGTTTTTAGTTCATTTGTCTTTGCTTCTTTCATTTCCCAGTGTGTAATATCTGACATTTTAGTTACTTTATATTCTGTAAAAACTAAATCTTAGTTGCCATTGCTCCATTGTTAACAAATAGATTTTATTTTGCTTTTGAAACCAGACCCACAGGAATACTGTAGCTCTATTGCTTTGTGGTACCAAAATTAACAAAGTACTTTAAAGATTATTAACATTAATATTATATTAGCTTTAGATATAGGAGAAGTTCTCCCGAGTTAGAAAAAAAAAACTTAATGGGAGAGTGGAACAGAAGTCAGCTGGAGGGAAGTACTTTCTGTATTTTTTTCTTTGTGAATTCCATTCCGTGGAGATCTGAATATTACATATATATTATATATACAACTACCATTCCTAGATGTACTAATCTACAAAAGAACAGAATGGCACACTGGACACACCTATACCAAGAAAAACACACACACCTACCAACCGTACCTCAACGCCATCCCACACCACCAGGCACAGATAAATTCCGTGGCGAAAACACTTAATTACCAGAACCAAACGCCTGGCAGACAAGACACATGTAAAGACTGAACTATGCACCTGACTGAAGTATTGACAGCCAATGGCTTCAAAAAAACCAAAATCACAACCTGATCCACAAAACACACCAAGACATAACAGGCTAGAAGACCAACAGACCTATGGAACAGCTGTCTGCCCTACATAAGAGGTACTACAGATAAATCAGTAAGATACTACACAGGGCATCACATCAAGACTGCTTCAAAGCAGACAAAAAAATAGCAGCCATCCTGAGGAATCCCAAAGACAAAATTGACCTGGAAAACCAAGGCATATACGAAATTCCCTGTACATCATGCCCGGCCACATACATTGGACAGACCAATAGAAGCATAAGTACCCGCCGTAGATGAAACAAAAATGCAGTAAAAAAGCTGGAACACACCTCCTCACTAGTCCAAACACATGAAAACCACAGTCACAACATCACACTTCAATGGCACTAAAACCCTAGCCACTATAGAAACCGCCAACCACAGAATCATCAGAGAAGCCATAGAGATTGAAAAGACCTGAAAGCATAAATAGAGAGATGATTTCCAGCAGGACTGTCAATCATTTGGAAGCCTGCACTCTCAAATAGAAAGATCTCCACACCACAAGCCAGGCAAACACCTGGCACAAACAGACTCCCTCTGATAGCTCCAACTCAAACACCCCCCACCAGGCACCCAGGTGAAACCAGCTCTAATGAAGAGCAGCTTGCTAATGAAGAGCAGCCGTCCTTTCACACGAGCCACAGCTGCACTGAAAGCCCCAAACACAAGAACAGACGGGTTGCCAGCAATCAAAGCCACAAACGAACGAGAGAGAAACCAGAACATGCCCAATCAAATCAAACTCCCAAGTCCCAATGAACTACAGACCCAGCTCATAGCCAATCAGAATGCGACAAGCTTCAAACTTTGAAACCAGCGAACTGTGAGACCACACTTCCATTAAGGAACCTGGATGGCACGATGAGATTCTGGCTGAAACCGCTTACGTTTATATATAATATATAGTTATAATATATATATATACTAATATATAAATATATATATATATTAAGTACTTATATATAACGTAATATATATATATATTTATATGTTGTGTGTGTGTGTGTGTCGTTTCTTAAGTTTTTGCGCGCGTACTTAGCATGTATGAGTGTTCAGCGTTCCTTTAGTATTATCCACATAATGGGTGAGTGAGGATGTGATGACGTGAGAACTTGTGAATAGCACGAGCTGAAGAAACAAGCCTGAAATCGAATGAACTGAGACTTCATCGAAACGTTGCCTAGATACGTTCAATTCTCGCGGGAGAAACCCGAATAACCAGAGATGCCACATACAAATACTGCGAAAACCTCAGAAAAGTAGTATATATATAAATACTACTATTATATTATACCGTATATAGTTATATATATATAGTATATCATATATGCTGTTTAAGCTTCCTTCGGTATTTATCCCACGTCATTGTCGTTTCTGTTAAGATCGTGGTAGCAAACGTTCTCAGCCAGAATCTCATCTGCCCTCATTCGGCTTCTTGTGGATGTGTGTCTGCCCACAGTCCTCCTGTTTTATATAATATATATATACTACACAACCATACCGTGTGTGTGTGGTGTGTGTGTGGTTGTTTGTGCTGTATGTATGCCACCTGAAATTGATTGTTGGTGTTCACACTTTCCATTTTATTTTGTGTCAATGTTGTTTTAACTAGAGAGCTTTCACGAATAAATTTCTTAAAAGCAAAGAAAATAGAAACGCTTGATTAATAAAGACGTTCCGTTGCACATTCTCTTGTTCAAATTGTAAGTAACTTTGATTTTAGTCTATGTTGTTAGTCACCTAGTTTGAATTTGTTAGAGCTCAACACAACAGGCTATTTTATTCTTTTAAACAGAGGTGGGATTCAGATTGTAAACAACTGGCTCTGGTTGTCATGGCTAGTTGGTGGCAATGGCTTGGTGGTCACGGTGACTGACTGGGATGTGGCCAAACCAACACTCACATCGTGACGATCGAGGCAGTGCAACTCCTCGCTGGCCTCTCATGACTGTGGGAATGCTGCAACAGTCATAAGTGTGAAGGTCATAGTCCATTTTCTTCAGTGCATTATCACTTTTGAATGGTCATTTCACATACCAGCAGAAGGAGAAAAAAAAACTCCAGAGACAGAAGTTCTAGTCCTGCCAAAGAATGATAAGGGTCATGAAGAGGCATTTCTGTAAGCACACCAAATGCTTTGCTTCCTGATCTTTCCTCCTGATAGGATTAGACCAAGTAATTTCTTCTAACAACTGGTTCTCCAA
>BHFT01060474.1:0-15639 GCA_004320025.1 Laticauda laticaudata
GCGGATAACAACGGATGGAGCCCCCCCTGAAATTTTGCTCGTCTGCTGTGTCCTTTTTGCATACGTTTTGCATCCGTTGGCCAGTGTGACCTAGCCCTTAGTTGTGGTATTTTGCAGTGATAGTATATATCTTTCTGTTTGTGTGAGTATTTGAATTTTCCATTTTTGAGTCTATAGAATTTTGCATTATTTTTATATTCATACACATTTGTAAAATGTGATAACCTTACTAGTGGATGCAATTTCCACTTTAGTTTTGCATATCCAAACTGTTTCTTTCCACCTCAGTTCAAGATATTGTAAATTTTGTTAATTTCCCCCATTGGAAAGATTAAGAATAATGTTGGCGATTTTAGGAAATAAAGACATTTTGGATCCATTGGCTTCAGAGCAATCTCCAATATGCCTGTTTGCCTAGCTAGTAAGGAGAATTATACTTTAAATTGAGAAGAAGCAGAAGGTTAGACCATGGGATTTCCTCCAGCTTTATCTATTACTTTGTCAAAACTCAAACAGACGGAGCAGAAGGGGTGCATTCAGTTCTGAAATCAAAGCCAGAACAACAACTAAAAGATCCAGACAATCTGGTCTGTCCCTCAGAAGAAGAATTTATAAGTAGTAGACATTTACAACATGCTTTAAAATATTTATGATGATGAATTAATACTCACAAAATTATATGTTGTAGTGGTTTTGTTTACGTGAAGCAGTGGGACCAGGGATAAAACAAGTTTAAATGTCTAGTTAAATCATAGCTAATAATTTTAGTTATAAGAGTAATGTGGATCGTTATTTAAAATAACAAAAATTCTTATTTAATAATGCAATAAGTGTACATCAAGGTACATTTGGGGCCAGGCCACTTGAGAGCACAGTTGTCAAGAATCATTTTTAATGTTTCCTCATTTTACAAAAAGTGAAAAAGAAAAATCTAGGAACAGAGGACTATATATATTCCGTATTTAATATAACAAATGTTGTAGCCATGGAGGATATTTTTACTTTGTTTGTAATGTTCAATTTGGTAGATTCCAACACTATTGATTTGGTTGGATCAATTAAATACAATTTGAATGACAACTCTAGAATCTTGCATATTCCTGTTTCATTTGCCTTTTTAAAAAATTTCTTTGATTATCACGAATGTAGCCATCTGGACTGTCTATTTTGTTTTACTATGAGCAGTTTTGTGTTGGGCTTTTTCTCTTCTTCACTATGACAAACTTTGAAAATGCTTGAGTTAAATAGTCCCCAAATTTGTGAAATAATGTTTTACATAAAATTACATAACATCAGAGGGAGATCTTGCATCCGAAACCTCTAAAGATATACTTGTAGGGTGAAATTAATCCCTAGTAATCCCCACTCATTTATATTCTGAAATATAGACATTTATTAGATGAAAACAAATTAATTCACCTAGTCATGAATTCTTATTCTGTCTGTTCAGATCCTTTTCTTTTATTTCATCCTAAAAAATTATAAGAAGTGATACATTTTTGTCAGCGTACACCCAAACCTGAACAAACCTGAATACAGACTGTAGCATCGGGCTTCTTTTTTTTATTATAACAACAGAATACTCCAATGGAATTCCAGGTGATAGGAAGTTAACAATCTCCTCCAGTAGGAATACAGATAAAGCAAGAACAGTACCACTGTCATTTTTTTTTAAAAAAAATTCCTTTTAATGAGATGCCAAGGCTGTTCAAATCATTTAATGAGATGAATGAAAATCCACTCAAAATCAGCTCCTTAAAGGAACTAGGATAAGACTCAGCATGGCTGAGGCCTTTTGGAAACTTTGTTCTTGGATAACTGTCTGCCTAGATCAGGGGTGTCAAACTCACGTCATCATGGCTGCATCATATGACATATTGGGACTTTTCCCTCCTTCACTAAACTGGACATGGGCATGGCCAGTACATGATGCATTTGGCCCATGGGTCAGGAGTTTGACAGCCCTGGCCTCGATGAACTTAGAAGTTAGAATAACTTTATTGTCACTTTGAATATATAATAATCAGCATACATTAAAATGAAATTTTGTTGCATCCAGCTCTCACTGCATAGATGTTGTCTTTAACAGACTTCCAGGGAATATCTAGAGGTACTTGCTCATAAGTGCTCAAAAGTGCTCAGAAATGAAATGCCTCATAATTCTTTCAGATCTAGTTGTTATAAACACCAACTGTTGTACCTATTGTGACCTTACAACTAAATGGTAGAACTGGCGTTTTTATTTTAATAAATCAATGTGCCATTCAAATCAATAGTTTTGCTCATCTTTAGTAAGCTTTTATATTGTATAATTTTAAGACTCTAGACCAGAATAATTAGATCTGACAGACTTCAGGGAACTTATGGCTATCATCTCAATGTCTCTTTCTATGATGTTTCAAAGATTATGAATAAAAGATATAGTTGCGCAAGATAGGAGGCACCATTTTTTTTCTAGAAAGATGGGAAAAATTAACATTATGGATTTCAATAAGGGCAAAAGCAGTCTGTCATTTTGTTATGGAAAATCAAAAGTTTGTGTGGGAGTTCATCTTGAGCAACGAAGTTTGCTGAGTTACAAACTGAATATGAACCAATAGCATCATTAGAAATACAGTGAATATAAAAAATGTAATACCCCCTTTAAATGCCAGGTTTGTAAAATCTAAAAAAATCAGGCCAGGGTAAATCACTTTATAATTTTTTCCACATTTAATCCATCTACATTCATGTCAAAAACACATGCAGAGCCAAATAAAGGGTGCCTCTGGGTTGAAAGGATTTATTGGTCACAGCACCATTGCCCAAAGTATGCCAGATTGCTAAAAATAATGCAATATTCAAAGAGGTTTTCATATCCCCACCACATTCAATATAACCTATACGCTAAACAATTTAAATGAAAAACAAACTGAAATCTTTTGGAAAGGAAAAATAAAAAATGCACAATAATATGATTGCATAAGTGTGCACATCCTCTTATGAGTAGGGATGTAGCTGTGTTCAGAATTAGCCAGTCACATTCAAACTGATGTTAAATGATCTAAGCCCCAGAGCTCACTGTAATAGCATTGCCAAAAAGGCTTTAGGAGTTGTTATTATTATTTTGTGAAGCTTCTTCTCTGGCAACATTGAATTGTTAATTAGGACATACAAAACCTTTGCCAGACCAATTCTCGAATATAGTTTGCCCTGTATATCGGACATTAACACAATTGAATTGGTTCAGAGCTATTTCTTGAGAAAAGTACTCTACTCCTCCACTCACAATAGAATTCCCTATGTCTCCAGGCTTGAAATTTGGGGCCTGGATAATCCAGAACTGCACTGCCTCTGGTCCGATCTAAGCATCGTACACAAAATTGTCTGTTACAACATCTTACCTGTCGATGACTTCTACAGCCTTGATCACAATGATACACAGGCAAACAACTGATACAAACTCAAGGTAAACTGCTGCAAATTCAATTGCAGAAAATACAATTTCAGCAACAGAGTTGTCAATGCCTGGAACGCCCTACTCGACTCGTTACAGCTTCAACCCCTCACAATTTCAACCTCAAACTCTTCTGTGGACTCACCCCATTCCTAAGAGATCCTTAAAGGGGACGTGCATAAGCTCACCAGTGTGCCTACTGTCCCAGTCTTACTGTCCCCCATTTATCTGTATTTACTCCCTTTGTTCTTGTTTATGTTCATACTTATACTTGTTGTCTTGTACATGTCTGACAAATAAATAAATAATAAATAATAAATAAATAAAAAATAAATAATAAATAATAGGGGTCAAGAAATTTTACCAAATGCCATTGGGGGCTCATAGTATCAAGTATATTTGTGCCATGGGTCATAAAATATGTATTGGGCATGATGAACCACAAATTGGGTTAAGACGAACCCACAGAGGTGTTCATTTTGAGCAGAAAACCATTAAACTATAAACAGAAAATACAAAAGTCTAAATTAGTAACAGATGTTAGCCAGAAATATAGCAAAAACAGCAGCAAACAAGATTTTCAGAGTTTGAGGTAATGAGGGCCCTGCTGCACGTGTGTTGTTGAGCCTTGATTGTACGTAGATATTAACCTGGCCCCAAGTGATGGGTTGCGGGCACATCGACCTTGGAAGACGGACTTCCGTGTTTCGATGAAATTGAATCTGGAATACGGGTTGTGGAATGGCGCCTGATGCATGCAATGTATTTGGAACAACACAAGCGTGCTGGAAGCCACACTGGCTTGTTGTGGTAGAGAGATCTTCCATGGACAAGCGTAGCCACGACCACCAGGTGAATTCCATCAGCAAAGACTAGTAGAACTTTAGAATAGGATTTCGCACAAATGGAAAGAAAAGGCAGATTTAAAGTAGGGAGTAACCACTTTCTTAGATCCTTGGTAAGATACAACGTTTTCCAACTATTGAGAAAAAAGTCTAATCTGACTAGATTCTGAAATCATCATCAAAATGTCATGTTCAATTTTCGTACGATGTGAAAGCTATGCTAATGAGATCCTGTCTGGTAGATGTAAGGAGCTTCATTTACGACTTTAATAATCAAATCCTCTAATGATGACTGATAGGATAATGATTTTTAGGCGGAGTAGGCTGGCAAATATAATGCCAATTCATGAATGTTGACCGTTGGTCAACAGATTCAGATAAGACATCCGTGGGAAGGTGTAGTGGGAAGAATACGCTAATCAAAGTTCTATTGATTGAAGTGTTTCCTGTCTAATCGATGCTTAAACTTATTTCATATATTTCGTGAAGCACGTTTCTTTGAAGATCAGTTATACAATACAGATCTCTGGCTGATTGTGCTCCCTTCAAAGAGTGAAATAGGGACACATATCAACCAGCTTGTATGTTAGAAGAATGGGCGTGCACAATTACATAATGTCAAGTAATTTTTGCCATTTACTAATAGTATATGATTTCTGTTTGTAATTCAGGAAGATTGAATGTGGAATTTGTGCACACTTCCTATGTTCAAGTAGTGTATAAGACTGGAATTTTTTGCCTGAGCTATTATACAATCCCTATGTGTGCCACATATGCCATTAATTCTTTTAACAACTTAGATTTCATCAAATCTGGGGCTGCTATCAATATATCATCCATATATGATAGATTAAATAGGAAGGAAATTTATTCCAAAAGGTTGAAAGGGCATTTCATGGAACATGAGTGGTGGTAGGATTGCAATCCTGAGGCAACACTCACCGAATGATATCGGTTTTGTGGGACGCTTTATTAAAATGGACAGTAAATGCAATTTATTTGCTTGTGTTTGCTGAGGTTATAAAGCGATCTTAAAATCAACTAATAATTTTTAAAAATTAGGATTAAGTTAGGATTTGATTAGACCACATATGTACAGACCCATGGGTTGGATTACATTAAATCATGAAGGGAAAACGCATTTCCTATTTTTTCTTTTTTATACAATTCCAAGGATAGTAGAAGGTTCTGTATGACCAATTGTCTCTTGAATCCCAATTGTCTGTAAAGCAGCGTGTGAGTTTTCCCTGTGATAATGGCTCATTGTTACCACCCCAACGCATAGACAGAGCATTAAGAGAAGAGCATCATCAAGAATACAATGGGCAATTAGAGAAGAAAGGATATCACGGCTCACAATATAGTATGATATCTTAGAATGTATGGTTGTAGGAAAAAGGACTTACCAGCAGTGTGTGTGTAACATTAATTTCTTGAAATTCTGCCAGCAGCTTGCCAGAACTTCCCTATTCCCCACAATGAGAAAACTGTCTTGTTGACTGATACTGGCCACTGTAAAGAGGAGCATGACAGTAACATCGGCGGGTACTACCAGATCCATAACCGTTGAAATGGTTGTTTATTAAGAAGAGTGTTTAACAAAAATGTTGAGAGGAGGTTCAGCTGATGAGGTAAGCCTACAGATAAAGTTGATCCAATCTACATCCATTATTACCTGTGACTAGGAGATGGATTCATACTGGAAGAAAGAAGCAATTGACAAGAGAAGAAAATTAAAAGGAAAACTTGAGGAAGATTCACCCAAATTTGAATATGAGGATACCTGGTAGGTAATAGACTTCAGATACTATTATCGCCAGGCCACAAAAGAGCTTTTTGTGTGCAGAGAGGAATAGGCAAAATTCAAGCCAACTATCCTGAAGGAGAGAGGACCTTTTAAATGGATGGGAACTATTGTTTAACTTCATGGGAATTTAAACTCAGTTTCCTCTTGAGAGTGATTTAATCAATCCAGTTGCTAGTCAGCTGTGGCTGCGGGAGGGTGAGAGAGAACTGGCTGGAGGAGTCAGAGTTGATGGGAAGGCAATGCTTTGGATTCTGGTGGGTGCACAGCCCATTGTCTGTCACTGCCCTTTTGAACTCACTTGAGACTGATAAGGCAACCCTCCCACTTCTGCTACTTGCAATCCCAAGCTTTGTGCCCCTGACACAGGACGATTATTGTACTGGCAAACGAGCAGTATTGTGCTTGTAGCTCTTGTTCCTCGAGACAGAAGGCATCCTTTTATCAAATTCTAACATTTTCTGAATATCGGAGGTTTTACCTGAATCTACAGGAGCTGAGGGGATTAAGACATATATTCACGGGATGAAGGGCGGAAAATGACAGTCATTAGTTATAATTAATGACGGTGTTAAAGAGAAAGTTCAACTTGTGACCCAAACTTTTCAATGCATGCCACTAATGCCACACCTGCAAAAATTCTATTTTGCTCGGAGGTTCAGTATGCAATGTTTCTCACCAATACGTTCCAATCCAGTTAATTTTAAAGACTCCTTTTGGTACTCAGCACTGAGCGTCGCAATCTCCTGACCCATCTTTCAGAGATTTCTCTTTATCCTCCAGTATTCTTTCTACACAACATTAGCGCTAATTCATCTACATGCTTCCTTATGTTCCTTCAGAAAGCGAACACCCCATACTTACAGAAACACAAAAAGTGTGAAGAAACCCAGCAAGGATTGAAGGTGCACCAAATCTGCGCCAAAAGCTAAGAGGGTCCTGTCTTGCTGCCACTTTGTGTAGATGATGAGGCAGATCAAGTTTGTTGTCATGGGGGGGGAGAAAACTGAATCATATGAGTCTTATGGAGTATAATCTTTTGCAATTATAGCTGTTGTTATTATCCTCCATCATTGGTGAACTTTGGTTACTGTATATAACTTTCATTTCTTCAGCACAGTAATCCATACAATTAATTATCTCTAGTTTAAAGTTCTACATATGTTTACTTCCCTCTCTAATCCTCCTTAGTTAGTGACTTTGTTTGCCTGAGTTATTTGCTTGGAAACATTCTTTATCTGAGGTTTGCCATCCAAGATTGGAACATTCCTGCAATTACAACTCGACAACATTTTAACAGGGGTTTAAACTTTTTACACCCACTGTATAGCCTGAAGTGGATATAAAAGAATGAGTCAACAATTAAAAGCACTGATCAGCTGGAAAGCTGACACTAGGATTCAAGACTGAAGCACCCCATGATGGTTTGAATTCCTGTTATTTGCTCCAGCTCCCCCCCACCTAGCAGTTTGAAAATATGCAAATGCAAGCAGATAAATAGGTACCACTTATCACTGGGAAGGTAACATCATTCCATCCACTTCAAGTATAGTCAGGCTGGCCACATGACCATGGAAGCATCTTCAGACAATGCTGGCTCCTTTGGCTAAGAAACAGCGATGAGTACCACTCCTTAGAGGCAAACAAAACTGGTCAGTGCATGCCTTTAACTTTATAACCTCAAAATCAAGGTTGTTCTTTACCTACACTGAAGTCTTTTGGTTTGGAGTACTTTTTCACAGCTTGTTTCTTATAAGTTTCTCCTACCTCCTCCAGATGCTGCAACAGTCATAAATGTGAAAAATGTGGCATTGTAACTTTGAATGGTCACTCCACACAAAGCAAAGTACCAGCAAAGAAAGGGAAAAATAATTTCAGAAAAGTTCCTGAATTGACCCTTGGTGGATTGGGGGAGGTTTCCTCATTCTTTACTGGACTCATGAACTGATAGTAGCTTCTTTCTTTCGCTACGAGATGGGTTAGGAGATAACCATCTTTTACCTGCAAGGCTGATATACAAAGGAATGGTCATTAAAGAAGAACTTCGTCACAAATGTGAGTCATGAAGATGCCTGATGAACCAATAAATATTCTTTGTTATCTTGTTGAGTTATCTATCTGCATCTGTACAGTTTATGAATCCATCTCTGTACAAGATACAGAAAAGTAAAAGATGAATCCTAACCCATCAGAATAAATTTATTAATTTTGGATTTGTGATAAAACAAGGTAATGTTGAAGCCAGGAGTGAATGTACAATGCTAAGTTCTGTGCCTCAGTTTGAATTACAGGGAAAGGCAAGAATCCTCCCTCCCCTTTTGTGCAAGAGACTTTCCAAATATCCTACAATCTGGCTTTCAAAGGCTGTTAAATTTGTTACTGAGGCAGGATTCCTTTTTGTTTGCATCAAGGCAAGGAGGGGCAAATTCCCCCTCCCTTTCTCTTCAGCAAGAGAAGTGCTTTGTCTCAAATTACAACTCCTGAATGGGAAGACTCAATTTGTAAAACAAAGGGGGGAGCCAGATTTTACCAATTTGCCCTGCTTCTTTCCAGTTACATCCTACTTTTTTTTTCCAAACATACCTGAATCTACAATTCTCAGCAACTGAAGAGACTTTGCTACCCTTTTCTTCTTTTTCCTTCTGAGACAAAGACTGCATCTAGCTAGCCATTCCAACCAAAAGCTTTCATAGGAAAGTAATCATTAAAATACCTTGTCACCATAAAATCGGCCTGCCGTGAGACAGACCCCTTTGTCTTAAACACTCTACATGATGTTTGCATGGTGGGAGGGGCTGGAGTCTCCCACATGCTACAAATAAACAACTTTCTGACCCATCCACCCCTCTTCTCTGCTCAACTTCTCTTCTTGCTATTTCACAGACTCATTTTAAATAACAAGAGGGAAAGCAAACTTCTCATCTTTCAAAGGACAGACAAGCAACTTCCTTTATTTCATCTCTCCCTGAGCTAACTCTATGAAAACTAATTTACCAAACTAGCTTGTGCCCTGGAATAAAGACAAAGAATGTGTTTTCCTCTATCTTTAGCCAGCTTTTGCCACAAGGCCTCCTGCCATTTACAATGCAGGCTGTAAAACCTCTGGCCGATTTTATTGGAGTTATAAATCACAGTTTCAGCAAGTAAGCTATGTGAACAAAAGCAATTTCCTTTCCCTCACAAAGCATACAGTTTATCCATCTTATTTCTATGCTAGGAAAATTTTAAGCATAACAAGGACTGCAAATAACCCTTTGAACTGTTGTGCTTGTTTGATTAATTTATCTTCCATCAAGTAAGGATTAAATACCTTTGAGACCCAAGCATCCCTCTCCTAATGGGCAACACTACATCTTGGTAAATCAGCCTACAGCCCCACCTGGTGATCAAGAAGAAATTTCCCAAACTTTGATTTTTTTTACATTGTTTCTCAAATATTGACCAGAGTGTTTCTCCAATGATAACCCCCTCTGAAACTATTGTGGACAATTTATTCAATTTGACCAGATTGATTATCCAATAACAATCCCTTTTTTGAAACTATTGTGCACCATTTAATCAACTTAATTCAAAGATCCAAAGAGTATCTGCAACCTAACATGGGCATAGCAGCAGCGTCTTACTGACCCTCTGCTGCCATCTTGTGAAGCAAGCGACCCTTATAGGCATATTTCTGCGCTCTGCCCTCAAGTCTTCAGACTATGCGATGCATATTTCTGCATTCAGCCCTCTAGTCTTCAGACTTCGCGATGCAACTTCTAATGCCCCCTTCTGTCACAAGCTCACAACACACCCTAGAAGCAGCAATTCTGTGTGCTGTGCTACCATCGCTCAGACTCTGCAGTGCCACCTTCATGCTCAAGTATTAAATCCAGCAGCAATTCTACTTTCTGCTACCTTGCAGCGCACCCTAGTACAACAAAGAGGAATTGCACGGAAAACCACTAATTTTTTTTTCCAAAGTCACCTTTTGCAATTTGAAGCATGGCAACTTCCTCAGCCATGACAGATGTCTCTGATGTACCAGAAGGCATGAATCCTCCATCCACCCTTGTTGTAAATGTAGAGCCTGGTTCCCAACGACCGCCTTTAGATGTCCAGCTCTATGGAAAAGCCACAATACTTCAGAAAGCCTACGACCTCAGAAAGAGTAAGAAGCTTATCGAACTCATGGAAGAATTCTTGAAGAATGATTGGCAGCAGCAATATCGCCACTACATAGACTCATGGGTGAAACTTGAGATCTGTGATGCCTCAAAACATAAGCTGCCCCCCAAGAAACTCCGCACATTGCTAGATGATCTAGATTCCCTTTTTGCACGGTGGAAATGCAGCAAAAACAACCTCAAGTCTATCCAGTCAAGACTGGGTGACCCCAAACTCCTAACACACATCCAATACTTCAAAGAGTTTCACAAGGAATGCAAAGTGTCAAGGAAAGCAAGACAGCCCTCCAGGCAGTGCTCCACAACACGTTTCAACAGGGAGCAGTGTCAAGGGAGCAGGCCACATTCGTCATAGCTCCTTAATCACATGTGTCTTCTTCCCTCCATTCTAAACCAGTAGATCTCAGACAGGTTCTAGTGTCTCACACCAGTTCTCTGCTGCTGGCTCCCACCATCCTTCCAGAACATCCTCCCATTGTAACGGCACATCTCAGGTCTCCAAAGCAGCAAATTATACCGAATGAGCTGTAGAAGCCCAAGTTGAAGCTGCAGCAGCAGAGGCAGATTTACGTATTATGACAGAGGTGATACGGCAGAAGGCTGAACTGGCCAAACAACAAGCAGAAATAGCCAAAACTCAGGTCCAAGTGGAGTTACTCAAATGACAAAGAGAGACAACAGCAAAAACAGCATGGGCCAGAGCATGGCAGAAGGTGGTCAACATTGCCTCCCTCAACTTCAACCTCGATGAGTTGGGAGAAGAAAGCTCAGATACACGGGTCAAGTCCTGCGTGGATGAGCAGCACTTGCTATAAAGTGAGCATATGCAACCACCTCAATTGTCTAGCAGTCTCCCACAACCAGGGAAGCACAGGGAAGAATATCAACCACAGACTCTACACGTCAGTTATGCAACTGAAATTGTACAACCAAAAATATGAGATTCACTTCCCACCAACAGCAAACCTTACCCAACTGATGTTGTATGTACTAAGGTCCAAGATTCTCTTCCCAGCACCAGCTACTCCAGTGTCTCATGGTCTGCCAGGTGAGCAAATTAACCCATCAGTGCTCACACCAACTTCTCAACAAGTTGACTTGCAACCAATCACAACTGCCATACTCAAATCCACAGGGAGCAACATTCCTGTCACAACCTCAATACCAATCCGGTTCCCATGCACCACAAGGTAACTGTGCCCAGCCTACAGAGCAGTGTGACACTTGACCATCATCCCAGTATGGGAGGACGACATCCTCCATAAGTACTGGGAAGAAGACAACCCGAACCCACCCTATGAGAAACCAGGGGGAGAACCCTCTACATCAATACCTTCCCCCAACTCAGCAAATGCTGAAGATTATAGGAGAAATTTGGCTGTACAGAGTGGAAAGCTAAATTTGCATGCCAACAGAGTTCACAGATTCTCTGACAAGCCAGGCGGTGAATACCTAGTATGGAAGAAATTTTTCCTGCACCCCGTTCAGGCAGCTCGCCTGAACCTTGATGAGATAATCAGACACCTGATAGCATGGCTCGGGCCACAGTCTTCCAACAAACCGAGAGCACTTTTGACATCCCACTTAGACAACCCAGCCACTGCCCTATGGTTATCATGGAAAAGGCTTGACGAACTGTATGGCACTTTCGAGGACGTAGAAGTAACACTCCTGAATAGCCTCAACAGTTTTCCTAAAATTCCTACTGACAAGCCTCACCAAATCATAGACCTCACTAACATACTTGTCCAGCTGAGAATGGCACAATGGGATCCCAACTTACTGACACTTGCCTGTCTTGATCACGTCGACACACAGAACAAAATTGTTCGAAAACTTGCGCAGGTGCTAATTGAAAAGTGGCTGCAGTTGACTGACACCTTCATGGCCAAGGGTCACCATCATTTTGTACCCTTCACACTTCTTGAAGAATTCGGCTCCCACCAAGCAACAATGTGCAACACATACTGAGCCCATGGACTCAGAGCTGTTAGTCCTCCTAATAACAAAAGATACAACAGCAACCATATATCACTCTCAGGCCCTGTACATACTACCAGAGAAAGACCCTTTATGGTTGTCCATGACACCAAGATCAACTCCTCATCCACACATAGTTGGGGAGAGAACTCATCTGATATAACCCACTTTAGATCTCCAAACACAAGGAGAATACAGTTTTGTCCTATGCACAAAACTTGTCACTTGCTGAACAGCTGCACTGGGTTTGCAGCAAAACTACTGACCCAATGAAAAGAGTCGCTAAGGGAGTACCAATAGTGCTACAAGTGTTGTGAATCCAAACACCTGTCCAAGTACTGCACAACCAAAGTGCAATGACACATCTGCAAAAGTGACAAGCACCCAACCGTACTGCATCCAGACGCTGAACCACCATGGCAGATACCTCATATTCCTCCTTTGGACAAGGAGCCGCAACATAACACAGAAGCATGCAGGGCTCCTCGGCAGACTGACAAACCACAACCAAAACTGAGGATGACTGTCAACTGCACAGTACTGTGCTCCAACTCACTGTGCCCTTGTTTGTGTCTTCCCATCTGTTTAGCCAAAGTGTACCCCGAAGGATGCCCTGAAGACACCATGAAAATGTTCGTGTGGATAGACACTCAAAGCACCTGCACCCTGGCCAGACTCACATTCTTCGATCTCTTTGAGGTGCAACAGGCCAAACTTCCCTTCAAAGTATCAATGTACCATGGACCAAGAAGCATGATGGGGAGGAGAACTAGTGGACTTTGCAAAGAGTCATTGGATGGAAGTTCCCGCTTCCCACTATCGCCCATGATGGGATACCGAATGACCGCAATCAGATCGCAACACCTGAGGTCATAAGTAGCATGCCTCACCTACAGCACCTGGCTCATCACTTTCCCATTCTAGGTCTGGAGGCTGAGATCCTACTCTTGCTGGAAAATAATGCCCCACATGATTTTCTCTTCTCAGAGTCAGTTGGCGACCCTGTAGATGGCCCTGTGGCCATCAAATCTCCACGAGGATGGGGGATCGTAGGAATTGTCAGTGATGCTCAGATGCAGACTCCAACCCAGGCAAATGCCTTAGCACCACCTATTCCAACAACCTTCCGACACCCTTTGGTACCATCGAAAACAAGAATGATGTTCCAGCCTAAAAGGCTGTCGCTGATCAGTACACTTTCACTAGGACACCCTAAACGGCTACCAGCAACCACCAGACATCCACTAAGACACTCTACACAAACATATGCCTCCGCAATACCCTTTTCAACAGCTTCCTGATGCCCTTTGACATTGTGGAAGCAAGAGTACCATTCCAATCCTAAAAGGCCACCAGAAGTGACCACCAAACATTCACCTTTACCTCCAAGAGTACCCGTACACCCTAAAAGGCCACCAGAGGTGACCAGCAGACTTGCACCTAGAGGCCGAACTTGAAGATTGAACCTCAAGCTTTGNGATTGAACCTCAAGCTTTGCATGCTTTGCTTTGTTTGATGCTTTATTAATGTTTACTGTTTTTTCTTAGTTATACAGTTATATGCTGTTCAGTTAGTATTACCGTTTACTGCTTATCTTAGTTTATAGTTAATTTTTTCTCTTCCTTTAATAGTGGAATTTACAATTCCAGGTGGGGAGTGTGCTATCCCAGCCAGTCTTTGGGAATTGGTTAGTTACTTAGAAATTATGAGCTGTCCCCTTAAGGGAATGCAGCATGGTAAATGTAGTTAAAGGTATCCTGGGAAATGTAGTTCTTGTCACATGGCCACATCTGTAATCCTGATTGGTCACTGAATTGACCCTTGATGGGTTGGGGGAGGTTTCCTCATTCTTGCCTGGATTCATGAACTGATAGTAGCTTCCTTCTTTCGCTACGAGATGGGTTAGGACAGGGGTCCCCAACCACCGTGCCCCAGACCGGTACCGGTCTGTGGATCATTTTGTACCGGGCCACAAAGAATGAATAATCATGATTAATATATATATATAAATATGCTTTTAGTAAAGAAATAGTAAAGAAGCCATTTACTATTGGGGAAGAATTGATTTTGCTGGTCCTTGAAAAAGTGTTTATGAGTGAAACTGGTCCCTGGTACAAAAAAGGTTGGGACCACTGTGTTAGGACATAACCATCTTTTACCTGCAAGGCTGATATACAAAGGATTGGTCATTATAGAAGAACTTCATCACAAATGCGAGTCATGAAGATACCTGATGAACCAATAAATGTTCTTTGTTATGGACATCTTGTTGAGTTATCTATCTGCATCTGTACAGTTTATGAAACCACCTCTGTACAAGATACAGAAAAGTTATCTCATACTTTTTGCTTGAAATTAGGTTCCAAAAGTTGTGAAGATTGCTCCCCTCAATTTTAGTTTAAAGCCCTTTAGATAAAATGAACCAGTCATTTTTTGAATGCATTCTTTTCAGTTTTTGTAAGGTGCAGTCCATCCCTTGCCAAGAGCCTTTCATGTAGTTAATACAAACCATGGTCTAATTAGCCAAATTTCTGTTGATGACACCAGTTTTTAAGCCAGGGGTTCATTTCTAAAATCCTTTGCTCTCTCATTGGATGTTGGCCTTTTGTTAGAACTATAAATAAAAACATAACTTATGGGACTTTGGATGGTGAGGTCACAGTGGAGCGGAGTAGGACAACAATTTCTGCAGTCCTGTATCTGAATTTTCATGCTTGGAAGCTCTCAGAGGCATTGCGAAACTTGGAGAGACACACAAATTAGAAGGGGAAGACTAGGAGCAGAGTGGAGGAAAGCAACCTCCCACTGTGATGAGGGGAAGCCCTTTGAATCCAGCATGAAAGAAACCCGGCATCTACGACGGGTCCGAAGCTGTGACAGCCAGCTGTGATTGGGAAGCAGGAAAGTGCATCAATGCAAGACATCAGAAGAAGAACGGCAGACTGGGACAGTTTTCGAGAGGTGAGAGAAGAGAGTCATGTGAAAGACTTTGACAGAGGGAGTCTCCAGAGAAAGTGATTATAATGGCTAATTGAAGGGGGATAATGGAGCAAAAGGAAGAGGAGAAAATAGAACAATTTGACAGCTGAGAGAGAGAGCACCGCATAAGAAAAGATCGAGACTCTGTGAATAAAAACTGAAAATTTCTACGATTTGGACTGATCACTAGCAGAGCAGAAAAGAGACATAAGAGAAAACAATTGGAAATTTAATGGAGAACTGTAGCTGAATGGAGAATGGAACCATTTTGATAAAAAGCTGTGACTGCAATTTGAGAGTGAAAGTGACTAAGTAGTTAAAGACGACTGAGGAAACAGGAAATGAGGAAAGTGTGTGCAGAAGAAAGGGAAAGAAGAAGGAAGAAAAAAGAAGAAAAGCTGAAATATTTCCAAGTATTATCATTCAAAA
>BHFT01060478.1:0-30354 GCA_004320025.1 Laticauda laticaudata
GCGGAAACAACGGATGCAACATTTTTCTCTTCCGTTGTGTCCTTTTGGCATCCGTTGGGCAGTGTGACACGGCCTTAGCCCATGTCCTTGGGAAGAACAATGTCCTTTTTTCCTCCCCTTTCCTGGTACTTTGCTTATGTAGAGTGACCATTTGTGAACAAAATGGTGAACAAAAATGCTAAATCCAGTCTAAATATCTGGCTGACTTTCCGATCAACCACAATAATAAATAATACTAACACAGCTACACATTTAGAAATATTAGTTCTAATTCTGAAAGGCGCCTCCAAATTTCCTGGAGATTGGATCATGCTGCCAAAGGACTTATCCATTTTTGCTCTTAGTTTGCAGTAGTATAACATAAATAAATGTAGTTCGGGAGTCTGTTTTATGTAGCAATCTATATAACTCCTTGTAATCCCTTAATTTAGGGGAAGAGTCAGGCCAACTGATGGAACTGAGCATTTACTGGCTGGATGCCTTTTTTGACTCTATGCAGAGTTAGCAGTAGATAGTTTTTCTTTGTGCCCTAGGAGAGAAACATCTGTTGTTGCTTAGGATTGAACTCTTAACTTTCTGAATGGGAGGTGAGTGTCTTCACCACTAGACTGCTTGTAGCAATCTATATAACTATTCCTTTGGATATATTCTAATGTATCAAGTAGTTCTGAAGTCAGAATCATAAATCTCAAGTTCTTGCAGATATTTTTAAATTGGTTTTCAGAAAATTCAACAACAGTTGTGAGGAAAAATAGACTTAGAGTAACTTTATTGACACTTTGAATGTACACTATTCAGCATACATTAAAATGAAATTTCATTGCATACAGCTCTCAAATGGTCTCCACCTCCAATATACACTACACAAACATGACAAAATAAGTAAATAAATAAACAAATACAAAATTATGCATATAGACACATATATGACACAGTCCAGTTTGGATGTATACATGTTGTTGTTGTTGTTCTTGTTGTAATTAGTTGTGGAGTCATGTCTGACCCATCGTGACCACATGGACAACACTTCTCCAGGCCTTTCTATCCTCTACCATCTTCTGGAGTCCATTTAAGCTCATGTCTACTGCTTCAGTGACTCCATCCAGCCACCTCATTTTCTATAATCCCCTTCTGCTATTGCCCTCAATCTTTGCCAGTATTATACTATTCTTCAGTGAGTCCTTCCTTCTCATTAGATGTATACATGTACACATGTACATGGTGAGAAAACAGTCTTGCAAGATGGCATATGGATGGCATAGGGAACCAAGCTGTTACAGAATCTGGTAGTCCTGCTAGAAAGACGTTGAAACCTCCTGCCAGATGGAAGAAACAGAAACCGACTGTAAAATAGGTGTGTGGGTCTTTCATAAAAAATTTACCTTTGGATTACAAGTAGGAAGTGGGGAATAGTTGGTTCCTTGATCTTTATAAAGATCCATTATTTATATGTTATATTTTGTGATACAAAATACTGGGGCACTCACCTCTGGAGGTGGCTGATGGAATAAGAAGATCTCATCTCCATCCCATCTGTCTCTTGTGGGTGTGGTTTTCAAGTGCAGTTTTTAATAATATTTTCATGTTGATTTGTTTTAAACTTTTAACTATTTTCTACTTGTTTCTATAATTTGTAAGCCTTGTAG
Organism: Laticauda laticaudata; assembly: GCA_004320025.1. NCBI lineage: Eukaryota > Metazoa > Chordata > Lepidosauria > Squamata > Elapidae > Laticauda > Laticauda laticaudata. Next base: position 1,647 of record BHFT01060478.1, read on the forward strand.
GAGACATGGGCAGCATGGAAATACAATAAATAAATAAAATAAGTATTTTATTTATTGTTATTTCTGTAACTGGGTTAAGACAAAGCTTTACCTATTTTGAACTATTTTTATCGAAAATATTATCAGATGAACATAAGATTAACTGGAACAAAATAAGTATATTTCAATAATTAACAGATACAATCTAATTTTCTAAATGTTCAAATTTATCCCAGGAATTAACATGATGAACAAAAGTATATGGCATAAAGATTGAATAGTCTATCTTACTCATCCATCCCTTGAAGGACTTTTAGACTTTATTTACAGAAAGGAAAATGCATCGGCATATAAACTGACAGAATCATATATAGCATTACCTTGAAGAGATGTAAGGCATTCTTTATACTGTTGGATAAACAGTTCACAGATTTTTATAGGATTGGAATATAAATCAGGGTTGGTACTTTCTGTACATTTCAATATTGTGGTTTAAAAAAACTTTCTGGGATATTTTATCTTTTCTTCTGTGTGACTGATCCGTAAGGAAAATATCTACCCATAAATCAATATTTTTCAGACAGTACTTTAAATCTTGACTTCTGTCATCAGTGACTTCTTTCACAATAAGAGTGAAGCACACAAACACTAACATGCTAGTAACTTTGACAAGTAAGCAGAGGAAACCTCTACAGAAAGTCAAGAGGACAGAAAGTTACAGCAATAAGGACATCATAAACTATTGCTGACTGTTAGATTGTAAGAGATAAGCTGTTCATCATCGCTTTTCAACCATCTAGTGCAGTGGTGGCTAACTTTTTTGGGCTCCTGTGCCAAAAACTGTATACATACTCACGCACGCTTATGTATCAGCATCCAGAAGGCAATGCGCCCCCCCATGACCCCTGCGCATGTGCATGCAATCCCCCCTGCCATTCCCTTACCTGCACTGTGCCTCCCAGATGATTTTTGGCCCATTTGAGGCCTTTTTCAGCCTCCCAGAGGCTTGAGGACAGCTTCTGCAGCCTTTGCAGGCCAAAACATAGGCCCATTTCATCACTTCTGGTATTACAGAAAACAAAAATCAGCTGGGAGGCACGTGCATGTGCATTGAGGTAAGTTTGCCTGTGGCTTGCATGCTGGCACAAATGACTTGGCGTGCCACTTGTGGCAAATATGCCATAGGTTCGCCATCACAGATCTAGTGGCTATATGGATTTTTGCTGATATTCCCAAAGAAGGTCCATAATCTTGTTGAGACACTTTATAAATACTCTCTTTTCTCAAATAATGTATCCTTTACATTTATCAAGGGTTTTTTATTTGTCCATAATGTATCATATAAAGAAAATACAAGTAAATAATCAGAAAGATAAGGAAAGGAAAAGGAAAAGAAAAAGTGAGGGACAGAAAAGGCAAAAAAGAAAGAAAGAAAAGGCATTGACTTCTGACTCCCTTTGGTGCAGTAGAATAAGACATTAACATCAAATCTCAACTTTTTACTTGTACATAATAGTTTACCCTAGCCATTTCTATAACAACAAATCTACCAAATTGATAAAACTGGAATCAAAGTTTCATTTTTTTCCACCTCAAGCACAAAGTCCATAAGCAGTTAATTTGTATTTTTTTCTTTGATCAAAGCAGTCAGTTTAACCATCTCTGCAAACTCCATAAATTTTTGCAGCCATTTGTCCATTGTGAGGATTGAGGTGACCTTCCATCTCTGTGCATGGAATAGCCTTGCTACCATCAACATATATAATATCAAAGTTCCACATTTTTTTCCAAGTCTTTTTTCATTAAACCCAAAAGAAAAGTGTCTGGTTTCCTCTTTATATTAACTTTAAGAATTTTCTGTGTTAACATATGAATCCTACTCCAATATTCTCAAAGAACATATCCTTGTAAAGGCCCTGTCACACTGCCGAACGGATGCAAAACATTAGTAAAAAGGACACAACGGACGAGCAAAATGTTCCATCCGTTGTTATCCGCTCTCAAAAGGGGAAAAATTTTGCATAACCGGAGCGGATAACACGGAAAGGAACGGATGCGGGCGAGGATTGCAGGGCGATGGAAAGCGGATGCAGAACGGAAGCCTAGCAGATGGAAGCAGATGGAAAGCGGATGGCACATCCACAGGGCTCCGGGGGGGCTCAGCAAAGCAGACGCAGAACAATATGAAGCGGATGCAGAGCGGATGCCGAGCGGATGAAGCGGATGCACAGCGGAAGCCTAACAGATGCCTAGCATTAATTGCGCATTGGGGAGATGCATTGGGTTCAGCCCCATGGATGTAAGAGAAGCAGGTCGGAAGCAGGTCACCATTCAGAGGAAAGACCTGCTGCAGGATGGATTGACAGCCTTGCCTGACGCTGCCTGCAAGCCTTGCTGTCAGCCGTGCTGCAAAGCCTTGCTGCCAGCCTTGCTGCAAGCCTTGCTGCCAAGCCTTGCTGCCTGCCTTCCTGCCAGCCTTGGTTCATGTCTGCCTGCCAGCCTGTGGTGCATGCCTGCCTGCCAGCCTTGGTGCCTGCCTCCCTGCAAGCCTTCTTGCAAGTCTTGGTGCCAGCCTTCTGCAATCCTTGGTGCCCTGGCTGCCTCCAGGCTACCTGCCAGCCTTCCTGCAAGCCTTGGTGCCTGCCTGCCTGCCAGCCTTGGTGCCTGCCTGCCTGCAAGCTTCCTGCCTGCCACCTTTTTCTGCCTGCCAGCCTTCCTGCCAGCCTTGGTTCCTGCCAGCCTCCCTGCCAGCTAGCAACCCCACAAACCATGCGGAAGCAAAGCAAGCCTCAGCCATCTGCTGCAAGCCCTTGCAAGAGGGAAAGGGCTACCATCCCACCCCCTGGCCCTCACTCTGGTTCTTCTGGGGCTTCTGCAGCACGGGCTCGCTCTTCTGGGGCTGGGGCTTCTGCTGCTTCTGCTTCTGGAGGAACTGATGACAAGCACTCCAGCACCAGCCACCTCCACAGTACCTGCACCCTTCACCCCTGAGACTGAGCGACCAGAGGAGTGCCAGAGACTCATTTTTGTCTTATAGCTTGTTGTTAATAAAGTCTATTTTTATTCACACACATGCCTTTCATTTCTTTTTAATAAAAGTCTTGCCTGGAAACTTTTAGAAATGGTTTAAGCCTTTTGCATGCTTGTGGGATGGGTTAAGATAGCAGTGGGATAGGTTGAGATAGCTGTGAATGGGCAGGGATACCTTTGGGATGGGTAATAGCTGTGGATAGATAAACCTCCAGTGCAAGCATGGTGGGACTGTATGTCCACCCTCCCAGGTGCCACACCTATGGCCTTTATGATCAATAACAATATAATCAATCATCCAACACATGTCAACATAAACACAACTCTTTATTAAATGCCCTGTTCATTGTAGGGCCACTCAACATACATGGCACCATCTCAATCCGTGTGATGAGACAGGCTGAAGGAAGCATCCATTAAGCATCTGTCAATCCTGTCTTGCCACTCCCACTGCTCCAGCTGGGGAGTGGCACCAGTGTCTCAGGAGGTTGTGCTGCTTCTTCCCTTCACTTGAGGCTCTGTTGGGCTTGCACATCCTGAGTGTCTATCAGGTTTCGCCCTTGCCTCCATTCCCCAGGCTCCATGTCCCCATTGGCCTTGTTGGAGGTCCACGAGCCTCTTCTGCAAGACTGGGGTAGCGGGTGCGCATGAGATTGTTGCAGATGCAGCAAGCTTCCATGATCCTCCTCACGGTCTCTGGGCGATGCAGCATGGTGGTGAGAAAGTACCTGGAACCTGTTTAGCCAGGATGCCAAAGGCGTTCTCCACCACCCGCCTTGCCCTGAAGCCTGTAGTTGAAGATCCTCTCTTCACGGGTGAGGTATTTGGAGGTGTAGAGCTTCATGAGGTAGGTTGTGAGGGAGAAGGTGTCATGCCCCACGATGAAGTAGGGCACATCTTGTGTGTCGTTGAGCAGCGGGTTCTGGATCTGGGAAGCCCACGATGAGGTTGCATTCCAGACTACCCTTGAGGTCACTTGCGTTGTATACCTGGGCATCTGAAGAGGAGCCGTTGCCTGAAGCATCGGTTGTACATGAACTTGTAGTCAGCATCGACCATGGCGAAGAGGATGATGCTGAAGAAGCCTTGTTAGTTGTGATAAGAGGACCGTGAGTTGGCTGGGCGCTTTGCAGGCCACGTGCTTGCCATCGATGGCTCCACGCGGTGTGGGGAAGTTCCACTTCTGATACCACTGCTCTGCAACTTTCTTCCATCCTTCTTCAGTGGAGGGGCACTGGAGGAGCCTCTCCAGTTATTCTTCGATGATGGCCTGCACCAACTTCTCTGACCACAATGCTGATGGTGGTTGTGTGGCACCCTCCAGCCGTACTGCATGCTCCTGTAGGTGTCCCTGAGGCCAGGTGGCGCAGAGTGAGTGCCACCTTGAGCCCAGGTTCCATGCTGGGCCGGAAGTTGGTGTTTCCCTTGGTCAACCTGGGTGTCAGCCGCTGCACAAGTTTGTCAAACATGGCTGGAGGCATCCTCATGAAGTTTCTGGAATGCCCGAGTGTCTTCGTTCCTGAGCTCCACCATCAGCTTGTTGTCAGTCCGTACTCTGCTCTTCTCCCGATCCATCTTCGGACCCAGACGCTTCTTGGCCGCCCCTTTTTCTTCCCGTAGTAGAATTCGCAGAGCCTGTAGATGGCTTCGCAATGTTGCAGAAGGATGGTGGCTGCCAAAAGGACTTTGTTATGATACCATGGTGGACATGACTGGATGCTGTGGAAGAGGAAGAGGCAGATGAAGGCTGCAGAGGTCCGCACCGCAGGCTGCTGTTCTGAAAGTGAGATCCAGGTGAGTTGCTCCCCCTTTTTTAGCAGTATAGGTGTCCCTTTGCATCCTCTAGCTCCCTCAGGAATCCCTAGGCACCTCTAGGCATCCTGGTAGACATCCGTTATATCACAAGATAGGTCCCTCTGCGAACGTTTTTTCGTTTTAAACTCTTTGTTTCGCGTAGGCATCCGTTCTGCATCCGTTTTGCCCTCCGTTCTGCATCCGTTCACTTCCTTCCTGCATCCAAGCGGATGGAGTTGCGCAGAGTGCAGCACAGCAGATGCCTAGCGGATATACCGGATGCGTAATAGATGCAGAACGGATGCCTAGCGGATGCGTAGAGGATGCAGAACGTTACGAATTGGATACATTTTCCGCGCAAAAGTTTTGAGCAGCTCAAAACTTTCTGAGTGGATGAAATGTCAATAGACGGATGCTAGACGGATAGAGAGGAAGCAAAACGGAGGCAGTGAGTTCAGAACGGATACATCACGTTAACCAACGGATGGCAAGCTGTTTTGTCCATTTTACATCCTCTTTGCATCCGTTGGCACAGTGTGACAGGGGCTTAAGAAACTCAATTGAGTTCTTGAGACACATATTATTTCATTAGTCTTTATTCAGGCAATCCTGGACAATTTTATTTATCCTACCTTGAAAAAGCTGTTGGTCAAATAACATGGCTTTCATTTCCATTTATGTCTGACCATTATTCAACTACAACCTTTCATATTCACCTATCCTTAGACCTTGAAAAATCTGCCTTAACTGTTCTCCCCCACTCTTTTGGGTTTTATTTATCTTCAATTTTCCCTTTTTTGTGCTTCTATTAGCTTATATTCTATTATCTGTTCAGTGAAAAAAAAAAGGAGTGATCTCCTCTCTTTTAAAATAGTTCCAAATAGCCTCTCTTTATTTCCTGAAAATATGATGATGATGATGAGGAGGAGGAGGAGCCTTTGAGGTAGTCTTTACTAATGGCAAACAATCAAAATATTCCTACGAGATTTTCCCATAGTTTTCTCCATACTTTTTGGAAGTGCTTTGTAATTGCCTTCTTTCTAGGTCTGAGATAGAGTGACTGACTCCCTGATTAACTCATAGACCGTTAATCATTATGCCAAATTTATGAATAGCCATAAATGAAATAAAATTGATTGAAGAGACTATAAGATTTTGAAGATTTCAATCATCCCATATCTCTGTTGCATGTTTTATCTTGTGAGTTTGTTCTTGGCATGAAAGAAATCCTTTCCTAGGGCACTGGAAATGAATTTTCTTAGACTGAAACAGAGATCATGTGCTTTGTACTTTGTTTACATCTATGCTAAGGAACATGGAGAAGAGTCAGCTTGTATGCCTTCCACAGGCGGAGAATAAGAAATGTAAAGCTAGAAATTGAATTGTTACAGATAAATACAGAAAATGGTATATCTTATTCAATTCAAAATCTGTTTCCAGTCTTGTCACAAAAATTACTTAGTCCCTGAATTGGTAAGCTTCTTGATTCTTGATTGCAACAAAATTGGACTTAATATGTAAATTGGCAAATTTCATTTTCCACTCTACATAATCCTGCCTATTATTCATCTAAGGTTTTAACCATTGATACAGGTTAAATTCATACAAGAATATGAATTGTATGAAATTATCAAATATGTAAGAACTCTCCCCCCCCCCAGGATAAAAACAGCTTTTGAAGGCCAGGATAAGTTCATTTAGACCCATAGATTTATTTCCTAAAATCAGTCATGTAAAGAGTTATAGTTGCTACAAGCCATTATGTCTACTGTATTGATGCTGCTTACCATGAACATTGTTTTTTCTCTTGAGTGAATCTCCAGATTTACTTGAACTGATGTTGAATCTTACTTTCTTCTCTGAGATGAGACAATTTAACCTTTTGCAATTTATCATTCTGCTGAAAGTAGAAAGAATGAATACATTAATACTGGGATATGCTAAATATATATGCTTTGCATTTGCAGGGATATTTCCTATATGAGTAAGCTTTGAAATTAAATGCTGGGTGTCTCCAAATAGTGTCTTCCATAATAATTTTTACCTCCAGCTTTCTGTAATCATTCAACATTTTTGCATGTTAAAAGTAGACTCCCTTCAAAATATTCTTTTCACTGTCAAGATCTATTGGGAGGCATATGCAAAGAGGAAAGGAACAAAGCAATCAATCAATGAAACCAAGAAAAGTAGTTGGGACCAGGTCTAAAGTCCAAGTAAGCACTGTTCTAGGAATGCCAAATTTTAAAGGGCATCAGCACCGATAATACTTCAGGAAAAAAAAACTAAAAGCAAATAATGATAATCACACACTCTGTGAGCCAGCATATCCATTTGAGAGCTGAATATAACAAGTTCACAATGTAAATAAGGTGAAAAAGCAGGGGTGTGATTCAGCAGGTATAACAACTGGTTCGGTGAGCGTGAGATTTTCATGCACACACACACTTTGTATGCATGCGCGTCAAACATGTGCTCTATGCGTGTGCTCCACATTTAAAACAACTAATGCTTATCTTCAACTACAGCTGAATAAAATAGCTGAGGCGCGGCAAATCGCTCTGCCGTGCAAATCAGCTGTGCTCTAACAAAAAGACATAAAGCACAGGAAAGAGCAAGGGCAGGCAGGCAGGCTCACATGCTCATCGCACCAGTGAACCAGTCTGGAGCCAGATGATCCATGCGTTGCAACAGAAATTAGCCAATTGACTAGGAATTGCACAGTGTTTAGTTCTGTGCTACCTTTGAAAAGGGACATTTTCCAGCAGCACCAAAGAAGAGCAGATCTCAATACCTTTAATACATCTTTATGTCGTATCATAATATAGATAGTATCAAAGATGGTATTCAGCAGGTTCTGACCAGTTCTGGAGAACCGGTAGTGGAAATTTTGAGTAGTTCAGAGTATTGGCAAATGCTACCTCTGACTGGAGATTTTACATATCCTTCCTCTGCCACCTGCACCAAACCACCCTATCTCAATACATTTTAACTGCACAATGAACAGTTCCTTTCAATTCAAATAAATGCACTTTGTTGCTTCCATGTGTACTTAACATACCGTTTATCTTGTCATACTTCTATTTATGCTATTTATTTACACTGACATTGTTAGGCTTTCATGTTTCAGTCATTCCTTTAAGAATATCTGAAAATGAAAGGTACTTTCCATCCAGTAAAGCAATGTTCTGATTAAATATGCCTTGCTCCTCTTCGTCTTTGAAAGAAATCCATTGATAGAATGACGAAATGTCCTGTTCAGAGGAAGCTACAATCCCAGGATATGTTGACTGGAAAGCTTCACAAATATACACAATTCACACAATGCTCCATCAGTGAAAGATAGGCATTTCAGGTTCTCTAATTAAGCAAGCAGGAAGGTATCTTTCTTATTTCACAGTAGTTTGATCTCTATGTAGATAATTCATCACATTTTCTTTGCCTTGTACAAAATCTTTATCACTGAAAGTTACAAATTGTTCTCTCTCTCTCTCTCTCTCTCTCTCTCTCTCTCTCTCTCTCTCTCTCTCTCTCTAACACACACACACACACACACATCAGTGAAAGGATCCATCATGAAAGGGAAGGCAGTGAAATCCCCGTTAACAAATTAAAATAGGTAAACTTTTAAATTTTTAAATTTAACTTTTGAGTGGGTATGTAACAATTAAAAACACCTTATGATTCCAATGCAGATAACCTCTGCTAAAATAATTACAAGCTTCCTTTTCTTAAGAAGGTTTAGGTAAGATGACTTTACACTATTGTCAGACAAAAATATGTTGTGCATTTCATGTGAATATTTAGCTTGAAGGCAATTTGATTTGAATAATCACTTTTCCAAATCAATCCAGGTCATACAATTTAACTGAATCAATGATCCAATTGAGAGTAATGATCTGGTAAGATGATGGCCCGATGTGATGAATAAGTAAAAAATAATAAATTTGGATCAGATCAGAGTCTATCTCTATGCCTCAAATATCCTATAAACTAGAAACAAACTGAAGAGCTTCTTAGCAGAGAAGTTTCCTCCAACTTTGCTTATTTCTTCATCATTGCACAGATTTACTGTAGGATCTATTTTTAAAAAGTCCTTTGCAGTGAACAAAATATGATCCATTTGTAATCTAACTTAGTTCTCATAGTCATTATATGCATTGATTCTTTCAAGACTAAGACTTTCCTTTCACAATATACTTGTGGTTTTTTTATGAGTCAATAGATTCTTCTACTTGTTAGGAAATGAATTATTATTTGTTCTTAAGCAAGTTCAAACTGCACTGTTATCCCATGAAAATAATAAAGGAAGTGTAATTTAGAAAGGTGTCACAAGTGCCAAGAGGAAGGGAGAATAATATTCCAAAAGAGGGGTGGCACATATATAATTGAGAAGCATGATATTGCAGGGTAAACCATACAACATTTTATTACCAAAGGTAAAGAATATGATGGCATCATTTTCTTTTTTCAGAGTTAATTCCACTGGTTCTCCCACAATGCTATTAGAGCATTATTCCAAATTATTAAATTTGGCTTCATGGAATCTGCCTGTACTCCACACAAATTTACAAAACTCCAAGGAAGAATAAAAACATTAAAATTTAGTTAAAACTAAAGCCCATGTCACACTGCACCAACGGATGGAAAGAGGATGTAAAACGGAGAGAAACACTTGTCATCCGTTGGTTAACGCCGATGCATGACCGTTCTGTACTCACTGCATCCGTTTTTCTTGCCTCTCTATCTGTCCAGCATGACTGTTCTATTGACATTTTTTCAATCCGGCTCAGAAGGTTTTGAAGGCCTGGCTCAAAACTTTTGAGCGGAAAATGTATCCAATGCAGTCCATTCTTTGGATCCACTCGCATATGGGGAACATTCGTTCTGAATCCGTTGCATCATTGTTACGCGTCCGCTACTTCCGCTAGGCATCCGCTGCCAACAATGCCAGCGCAACTCAAATCTCTCCAGAAAGAAAGTGGGAACACAGGGAGGAAGCGGAACAGATGCGGAACGGACACGCAGCGTTAGTAGCACAGACGGAGAAAGAATGAAAGCATATGCAGCTCAGAAACAAAGCATTTAAAAATGGAAAAAAACGTTTTGTAGGAAGGGGACCTATTTCGGATATTAAAGGATGTCTAAGAGGATGCCTAAGAGAATGCAAAGGAACATAGGGGAAAACCTGATATTGGCCTATAAAAGGGGAAGGAACTCACGTGGATCTCACTTTCAGTACAAAGCAGCCCTCTGTGCAAGACCTCTGCAGCCTTCATCTGCCTTCTTGCCTCTTCCACAACATCCGGGCATGTCCACCATGGAGTCGTAACACAGTCCTTTTGGTAGCCACCATATTCTGCAACAGTGCGAAGCATCTTACAGGCTCTTTTCAACTGTTCTACGGGAAAAGAAAAGGAGGCGGCCAAAGAAGCGTCTGGGTCGGAAGATGGATCGGAAGAAGAGCATAGTACAGACTGTTACAACAAGCTGAATGGTGGGAGCCTGAGGAACGAGACCCTCGTGCAATTCGCAGAACTTCATGAGGATGCCTCCCAGCGCATGTTTGATGAAGTTGTGGAGAGGCTGACAACAGGTCTTGACCAAAATAGAAGCACCAAATTCCGACCCCAGCCTGACCCTGGGCTCAGGTGGCACTGAGAACTCTGCATCAAACCTGGCCTCAGGGACCACCTACAGGACATGAAGTACGGCTGGAGGGTACCACACAAACACCATCAAGAATTGTGGTCAGAGAAGTGGTGCAGGCCATCATCGAAGAATACCTGGAGGAGCTTCTCTCCAGTGCCCCTCCACTGAGAAGGATGGAAGAAGGTTTGCAGAGTAGTGGTGATCAGAAGTGGAACTTCCCCCACAACCGTTGGAGCGCAATAGATGGCAAAAGCACGTGGCCTGGCAAAAGCCTCCAGCAAGTCCAGGGTCCACTATTTCCAACTTCACAAGGGCTTCTTCAGCATAGCGCAATCTCTTCGCCATGGTCCGATGCTGACTACAAGTTCAATGTACTATCGATACTTCAGGCAACGGTTCATCTTCCAGATGCCCAGGTATAGCAACGCCAGTCACCTCACGGAGGGGCTGGAACGCAACCTCATCAATGGGCCTTCCCAGATTCCAGAACCCCTGCCCAAGCGACACACAATATTGGGACATGTATGTTTGGGTGGGCCCTACCAATGAACAGGGCACTTAATAAAGAGTTCCTGTTTTAATGTTGACATGTTTATGTTGACATGTGTGGAATCAATGTAATAGAATTGTTATTGATAATAAAGGGCCATATGTGTGGGCACCTGGGATGGTGGACCATAATAGTCCCACTATGCTTGCACTGGAGGCTTTTATCAAATCCCACAGCTATTTTAACCCATCCCAAAGGTAATCCTGCCCATCCCACAAGCTATCTTTTAACTCTCCAAAAGGTATCCCTGCCCATCCCAACAGCGATCTTCCCATCCCATTAGGGTATCCCTGAACAAACCCACAGAGCTATCTTAACCGCATCCCAAAGACACACGCTGCCCATCCCAGCAGCTTATAACCCATCCCAAGGTATCACTTCCACCACTGCTATCCTTACCCATCGCCAAGCAAGCATGCAAGGCTTAAACCGCATTTCCTAAAAGTTTCCAACCAAAGACTTAATTTGGAAACTTGACTGGGTCATTTTTCTTTTACAGATTGTGTATTAATAAAGATTAGTCTTGCTTCACACACTTGCTTTCATTTTATTTTTGTTAAATAAAGTCTTGGTGGAAACTTTTAGAAAATGGTTTAAGCCTTTTGCAATGCTTGTGGGATGGGTAAGTGATAGCAAGTGGGAATGGGAAGTGATACCTTTGGGATGGGTAATAGCTGTGGGATGGGCAGGGGTGTCTTGGGATGGGTAAGATAGCTGTGGGTTGTTCAGGGATTCCTATGGGATGGGTTTAAGATCGCTGTCGGGATGGGCAGGGATAACCTTTGGGATGAGTTAAGATAGCTTGTGGGATGGGCAGGATACCTTTGGGATGGGTTTAAAATAGCTGTGGGATTTGATAAACCTCCAGGTGCAGCATAAGTGGGACTATAATGGTCCACCATCGCTCCAGGGTGCCACACATATGGCCCTTTATTATCAAATAACAATTTATTCATTGACCACACATGTCAACATAAAACATGTTCAACATAAAACAGAACTCTTTATTAAGTGGGCCCTGTTCATTGTAGGCCCACCCAACATACAGTGTCCAATATTGGTGTGTGTCGTTGGGCAAAGGGGTTCTGGATCTGGGAAATAGCCCATGATGAGGTTGCGTTCCCAGCCCCTCTTGAGGTGACTGGCGTTGTATAACCTGGGCATCTGAAAGATGACCCGTTGCTGAAAGTATCGATGTAGCTGAACTTGTAGTCAGCATCGACCATGGCGAAGAGGAATGGTGCTAGAAGAAGCCTTGAAAGTTGAAATATAGTGGACCCTGACTTGGCTGGAGCTTTGCAGGCCACGTGCTTGCCATCTATGCGCTCCAAACGGTGGTGGGGAAGTTTTCCACTTCTTGATACCACTAGCTCTGCAACTTTCTTCCATCCTTCTTGCAGTGGAGGGGCACTTGGGAGGAGCTCCTCCAGGTATTCCTTTCGATGATTGGCCTGACACTTCTCTGACTCAACATGCTGGAATGGTGTTTTTGTGGTACCCTCCAGCCGTACCTTCATGCTCCTGTAGGTGGTCCCCTGAGGCCAGGTGATGCATGAGTCAGTGGCCACCCTTGAGCCCAGGGTCCAGGCCTGGTGTTGGAATTTGGTGCTCTATTTGGTCAACCTGGGTGTCAGCTCTCTCACAAACTTCGAATCCAAAACAATGGCCTGGAGGCTAACCTCATGAAGTTCTGGAATGGACGAGGTCCTTCGTTCCTCAGCTCACCATCAGCTTGTTTGTACAGTCCTGTACTATGCTCTTCTTCCCGGATCCCATCTCCGACCACCAGACGCTTCTTTGGCCCGCCTCCTTTTCTTCGTAGAACAGTTTGAAAGAAGCCGTTGTAGATGGCTTCGCACTGGTTGCAGAATGAATGGTGGGCTACCAAAGAGGACTGTGTTACGAATTCCATGGGTGGACATGGCCCGGATGGTTGTGGAGAGAGCAAGAAGCAGATGAAGGCTGCAAGAGGTCTGCACAGCAAAGGGCCTGCCTGGTCTGAAAAGTGAGATTCCAGGTGAGTTCCTTCCCCTTTTTATAGGCCAATATAGGTTTTCCCCCTATGTGTCCTTTTGCATTCTCTTAGGCATGCCTTAGACATCCTTAAATATCGCGAAATAGGTCCCTCTACAAACCGTTTTTTCCATTTTTTAAATTGCTTTGTTTCCTGAGCTGCATTGCCTTTCATTCTTTCTCCGTTCCTGTGCTTACTAACGCTGCGTGTCCGTTCCCGCACTGTTTCCGCTTCCTCCCTGTGTCCACTTTCTCTGGAGTAGATTTGAGTTGCGTGGATGTGCAGCGGATGCCCTAGCGGAGTAGCGGAACCGTAACTAGATGCCCAACGGATTCAAGACGAAATGTTCCCCCATATGCCGTAGTGGATGCAGAATGGACGCATTGGATACATTTTCCGCTCAAAGTTTTGAGCAGCTCAAAACCTGTTCTGGCGGAATTGAAAATGTTCAATAGACAGATTGGCCTGGACAGATAGAGAAGAAGAAACGGATGCAGTGAGTACAGAACGATGCATCGCGTTAACCAACGGATGACAAGTGTTTCTCTCCGTTTTACATACCTCTTTCATCCGTTGGTGCAGTGTGACATGGGCTTTAGTTTTAACTAATTTTAATGTTTTATTCTCCTTGGAGTTTTGGTAAATTTGTGTGGAGTACAGGCAGATCCATGAAGCCCAATTTAATAAAATTTGGAATAATGCTCTAATAGGCATTGTGGGAGAACCAGTGGAATGTAACTCTGAAAAAAGAAAATGATCAATCATATTCTTTTACCCTTTGGTAATAAAATGGTGTTAATGGTTTACCCCTGGCAATATCATGCTTCCAATTATATATGTGCCACCCCTCTTTTGAATATTATTCTCCCTTCCTCTTGGCACTTGTGACACCTTCTAAATTAACACTTCTTTATATTTTTCAATGGGATAACAGTGCAGTTTACTTGCTTTAAGAACAAATAATATTCATTTCCTAACAAGTAGAAGAATCTATTGACTCAATAAAAAAACCACAAGTATATTGTGAAAGGAAAGTCTTAGTCGTTGAAAGAATCAATGCATATAATGACTATGAGAAACTAAGTTAGATTACAAATGGATCATATTTCTGTTACTGCAAAGGATTTTTAAAAATAGATCCTACAGTCAATCTGTGCAATGATGAAAGAAATAAGCAAGTTGGAGGAAACTTCTCTGCTAAGAGCCTCTTCAGTTTGTTATATAGTTTTATAGGGATATTTTGAGCTCATAGAGATAACTTGATCTGAATCCCAATTTATTAATTGTTTTACTTATTCATCACATCGGGCCATCATCTTACCAGATCATTACTCTCAATTGGATCAAAATTGATTCAGTTAAATTGTATGACCTGGATTGAATTGGAAAAAAGTGATTTATTCAAATCAAAATTGCCTTCAAGCTAACTATTCACAATGAAATGCACAACAATATTTTTGTCTACAATAGTGGATAAAGTCCCATCTTACCTAACCTTCTTAAAGAAAAGGAAGCTTGTAATTATTTTAGCAGAGGTTATCTGCAATTGGAATCAATAAGGTGTTTTTAATTGTTAACTACCCACTCCCAAAAGTAAATTTAAAATTTAAAAGTTTACTATTTTAATTTGTTAACGGGGATTTCACCTGCCTTCCCTTTCATGATGGGATCCTTTCACTGATGTGTGTGGTGTGTGTGTGTTAGAGAGAGAGAGAGAGAGAGCGAGAGAGAGAAGAGAGAGAGAGAGAGAGAGAGAGAGAGAGAGAACAATTTTGTAACTTTCAGTGATCAAAGATTTTGGGTACAAGGCAAAGAAATGTGATGAATTATCTAACATAGAAGATCAAACTAACTGTGAAATAAGAAAGATACTTCCTGCTTGCTTAATTAGAGAAACCTAATGCCTATCTTTACTGATGGAAGCATTGTGTGAATTGGTGTAGATTTGTGAAGCTTTCCCAGTCACATATCCTGGGATTGTAGCTTCCTCTGAACAGGACATTTCGTCCAATTCTATCATGGATTTCTTTCAAAAGACGAAGAGGAGCAAGGCATATTTAATCAGAACATTGCTTTACTGGCATTGGAAAGTACCTTTCATTTTCAGGATCATTTTCTTAAAAAAGAGGAATGACTTGAAAACATGAAAGCCTAAGCAATGTCAGTGTTAAATAAATAGCATAAAGTCAGAAGTAAGTGCGGACAACGAATACAACGGTAATGTTATAGTACATGGAGAGCAATACAAAGTGCATTATATTTGAATTTGAAAGAGGAACTGTTCATTGTGCAGTTAAATTGTAATTGAGATAGGGATGGTTTGGTGCAGGTGGCAGAGGAAGGATATGTAAAATTCTCCAGTCAGAGGTAGCAATTTTGCCAATACTCTGAAACTACTCCAAAAGTTTCCACCTACCGGTTCTCAGAACTGGGTCAGAACCTGCTGAATACCATCTTTGAATTATATCTATATTATGAAATACGACATAAGATGTATTAAGGTTATTGAGATCTGCTCTTGCTTTGAGTGCTGCTGTGGCAAATATGGTCCCTTTGTCAAGGTAGCCACAGTAACATTAGAACGGCACTGTTGCAATCCTAGTCAATTGGCTTAATTTCTGTTGCACTAAAGCATGGATCATCGTTTGGCTCCAACTGGATTACTACGGATGGCGTGCGATGGAATGCATTTGTGAGCCTGCCTGCCTGCTCCTGTGCTCTTTTGTCTCTGGTGCTTTATGTCTTTTGTTAGAGCAGCAGCTTGTATTTGCCACAGGCAGATGCGATTTGCCAGCGCCTCAGCTATTTATTCAGCTGCAGTTGAAGATAGCATTAGTATTGTTTAAATTGTGGAGGCACACACGCAATAGAGCAGCGAGTTTGACGCGCATGCATTTACAAAGTGTGTGTTGTGCAAAATGAAATTCTCACGCTCACGAACCCCCAAGTTTGTTATAACCTGCTAATCACACCCTGCTTTTTCACCTTAATTTACATTGTGAACTTGTTATATCTAGCTCTCAAATGGATATGCTGGCCTCACAGAGTGTGTGATTATCATTAATTTGGCTTTTAGTTTTTTTTTCCATGAAAAGTATTAATCGAGTGCTGAATGCCCTTTAAGAATTTGGCATTCCCTAGAACAGTGCTTACTTGGACTTTAAGACCTGGTCCCAACTACTTTTCTTGTTTTCATTGATTGATTGCTTGTTCCTTTTCCTCTTTTGCATATGCCTCCCAATTTAGTCTTGGACTAGTGAAAAGAACTAATTTTTGAAGGGAGTCTACTTTTAACATGCAAAAATGATTGTAATGAATTACAGAAAGCTGGAGGTAAAAAAATTATTATGGAAGACACTATTTGGAGACACCCCAGCCTTTAATTTCAAAGCTTACTCATATAGGAAATATCCTGCAAAATGCCATGCCAGCATATATATTTAAAGCATATCCCAGTATTTAATGTATTCATTTTTTAACATTTCAGCAAGAATGATAAATGCAAAAGTGTTAAATTGGTCTCATCTCAGAGAAGAAAGTAAGATTTCAACATCAGTTTCAAGTAATCTGGAGATTCCACTCAAGAGAAAAAAACAATGTTCATGTAAGCAGCATCAATACCAGTAGACATAATGGCTTGTAGCAAACTATAACTCCTTTACATGATCTGATTTTTAGGAAATAAATCTATGGGTCTAAATGAACTTATCCTGGCCTTCAAAAAAAGCTGTTTTTTTATCCTGGGGGGGGGGGGAGAGTTCTTACATATTTGATAATTTCATACAATTCATATTCTTGTATGAATTTAACCTGTATCAATGGTTAAAACCACTTAGATGATATAATAGGGCAGGATTATGTAGAGTGAAAATGAAATTTGCCAATTTACATAATTAAGTCGCAATTGTTGGCAATTAAGCAAGAATCAAGAAGCCTTACAGCAATTCAGGGACTGAAGTAATTTTTGTGAACAAGCACTGGAAAACAGATTTTGAATTGAATAAGATATACCATTTTTCTGTATTTATCCTGTAACAATTCAATTTTCTAAGGCTTTACATTTCTTATCCCCGCCTGTGGAAGGCTACAAGCTGACTCTTCCTTCCCATGTTCCTTAGCATAGATGTAAACAAAGTCAAAAAGCACATTGATCCTGTTTCAGTCTAAGAAAATTCATTTCCAGTGCCCTAGGAAAGGATTTCTTCATGGCCAAGAACAAACTCACAAGATAAAACCCATGCAAACAGAGATATGGGATGATTGAAATCCTTCAAAAAATCTTATAGTCTCCTTCAATCAATTTTATTTTCAATATTATGGCTATATCATAAATTTTGGGCTAATGATTAAACAGGTCTATGAAGTTTAATCAAGGGAGTCAGTCACTCTACTCTCTAGACTAGAAAAGAGAGGCAAATTACAAAAGCACTTCCAAAAAGTAATGGAGAAAAACTATGGAAAATCCTTCGTAGGAATATTTGATTTGTTTTGCCAATTAGTAAAGGACTACCTCAAAGGCTCCTCCTTTCCTCATCAATCCATCATCAATCATATTTTCAGGAAATAAAGAGAGGCTATTGGAAACTATTTTAAAAAAGAGAGGAGATCACATTCCTTTTTTTTTTCAACTGAACATGATAATAGAATATAAGCTAATAGAAGCTACAAAAAAGGGAAAATTGAAGGAATAAATAAAACCCAAAAGCAGTGGGGGAGAACAAGTTAAGGCAGAATTTTCAAGGTCCTAAGGATAGGTGAATATGAAGGTTGTAGTTTGAATAATGGTCAGACATAAATGGAAATGAAAGCCATGTTATTTGCCAACAGCTTTTTCAAGGTAGGATAAATAAAATTGTCAAGGATTGCCTGAATAAAGACTAAATGAAAATAATAATGTGTCTCAAGAACTCATTGAGTTTTTCTAAGCCCTGTCACATGTGCCAAACGGATGCAAAAGAGGAATTAAAATGGACAAAACAGCTTTGCTCCGTTGGTTAATCGTGAATGTTTATCCGTTCTGAACTCAAACTGCCTCCGTTTTGGCTTGCCTCTCTATCCGTCTAGCATCCCGTCTATTGACATTTCATTCCACTCAGAAAGTTTTGAAGCTGCTCAAAACTTTGCGCGGAAAATGTATCCAATTCGTCGTTCTGCATCCTCTACGGCATCCGCTGGCAATCCCGTTCTGCAATCTTATACGCAATCCGGTAATCATCCGCTAGGCCAATCTGCTGTGCTGCACTCTGCGCAACTCCATCCGCTTGGATGCAGGGAGGAAGTTGGAACGGTGCAGAACGGAGGGCAAAACGGATGAGAACGGATGCGCCTAGCGGAAACAAAGATTTAAAACGAAACAAACGTTCGCAGAAGGGGACCTATCTTGGATATTGTAGGATGTCTAACAGGATGCCTAGAGGATTGCCTAGAGGATTCCTAGGGAATGCTAGAGGAATGCAAAGGGACACCTATACTGCCTATAAAAAGGGGAGCAACTCAAACCTGGATCTCACTTTCAGACACCAGCAGCCGCTCGGTGCGGACCTCCTGGCAGCCTTCCATCTGCCTCTTCCCTCTTCCACAGCATCCTAGTCATGGTCACCAATGGATCATAAACAAAGTCCTTTTGGCAGCTCACCATCCTTTGCAAACAATTGCGAAGCCCATCTACAGGCTCTGCGAATTCCTAACTAACGGGAAGAAAAAAGGGGCGGCCAGAAGCGTCTGGGTCCGAAGATGGATCGGGAGAGAAGCAGAGGTACGGGGACTGACAACAAGCTGATGGTGGAGCTCAGGAGACGAAGACACTCGGGCATTCCAGAAACTTTCATGAGGATGCTCCAGCCATGTTGACAAATTGTGCAGCGGCTGACGACCCAGGTTGACCAAGGGAAACACCAACTTCCGGCCAGCCATGGAAACCTGGGGCTCAAGGTGGCACTCCCTCTGCGCCACATGGCCGCAACGCACGACAGGAGCAAGTGGCGCGCGCGCGCCGCAGTACCGGCTGGAGGTGCCGAGACACAACCATATCAGCATTGTGGTCAGAGAAGTTGGTGCATGGGGCCATCACTCCGAAAAGATACCTGGGAGGAGCTTGCCTTGCCAGTGCCTTATCCTCGCCACTGAGAAGGAATGCGCAAGAAAGTGTTGCAGAGCAGTGGTATCAGAAGTGGCAACGTTCCCCCACCCGTTGGAAGCCATCGATGGCAAGCACGTGGCCTGCAAAGCGTCCAGCCAACCTCACGGTCCTCTTATCACAACTACAAGGCTTCTTCCAGCATGCTCCTCTTCGCCATGGTCGATGGCTGACTACCAAGTGTCAATGTACCACCGATCTTAGGCAAACGGCTCCTCTCGCATGGCCCAAGGTATAACGAACGCAAGTGACCTCAAGGGTGAGTTGGGAATGCAACCTCATCGTGGGCCTTTCCCAGATCAAGAACCTCTGCTCAACGACACACAAGATGTGCCCATACTTTCAATAGCGGGGCATGACACCTTCTCCCTCACAACCTACCTCATGAAGCTCAATACAACAAAAACCTCCAAAATACCTCCCCGTGAAGAGAGGATGTCTTCAACTACAGGCTCTAACAGGGGCAGGCGGGTGGTGGAGAACCCTTTGGCATCCTGGCCAAACAGGTTCCGGTACTTCTAACCAACCATGCTGCAGATCGCCCAGAGACCGTGAGGAGGATCATGGACAAGCTTGCTGCATCCTGACAATCTTCAATGGCGCACCCGCTTAACCCAGTCTTGCAGAAGAGGCTCGTGGGACTCCAAGCAAGGGCAATGGGGACATGGAGCCTGGGGAATGGAAGGCAAGGGCGAAACCTGATAGACACTCAGGATGTGCAAGCCCCAACAGAGGCCTCAAGTGAAGGGAAGAAGCAGCACAACCTTCCTGAGACACTGGTGCCAACTCCCAGCTGGAAGCAGTGGGAGTGGGCAAGACAGGATGACAGATGCTTTAAATGGATGCTTCCTTCAGCCTTCCTCATACACGGATTGAGAATTGTGGCCATGTATGTTGAGTGGCCCTACAATGAACAGGGCATTTAATAAAGAGTTGTGTTTATGTTGCATGTGGTGGATGATTGATTATATTGTTATTGATCATAAAGGGGCCATAGGTGTGGCACCTGGGAGGGTGGACATACAGTCCCACCATGCTTGCACTGGAAGGTTTATCTAATCCGCACGCAGCGTAATTACGCCATCCAAAGGTATCCCTGCCCAATTTCCACAGCTAATCTCACCTATCCCACTGCTAATCTTAACCCATCCCACAAGCATCGCAAAAGGCTTAAACATTTCTAAAAAAGTTTTTCGCAGCAAGACTTTTAATTAAAAAAAAGAAATGAAGCATGTGTGAATCATTAAATTCAGAGCTTTATTAACAAACAAGCTATAAGAGACAAAAATGAGTCTCTGGACTCCTTTCGTCGCTCAGTCCTCAAAGCGAGGTTGAGGGTGCAGGTACTGTGGAGGTGGCTGGTGCTGGAGTGGCTTGGTATCAGTTCCTCCAGAAGCAGAAAGCAGCAGAACGCCCCAGCCCAGAAGAGCGATGCGCCGTGCTGCAAAGCCAGAAGAACCAGAGTGAGGGCCAGGGGGTGGGATGGTAGCCCTTTCCCTCCTTGCCAAGGGCTTCGCAGCAGATGGTGAAGGGCTTGCTTTGCTTCCGCAATGGTGTTGGTGGGGGTTGCTAGCTGGCAAGGGAGGCTGGCTAGGAAAACCAGGCTGGCAGGGAAGGCTGGCAGGGAGGCAGGCAGCAAGGCTGGCAGGGCAGAAGCTGCAGGCAGGCAGGCAACCAAGGCTGGCAGGCAGGCACGGCAACCAAGGCCTTTGCAGGAAGGGCTGGCAGGTAGCCGGGAGGCAGGCAGGTGGCACCAAGGATTGCGGAAGGCGTGGCAACCAAAGACTTGCAAGAAGGCTTTTGCAGGGAGGCATGGCACCAAGGGCTGGCAGGCAAGGCAGTGCACCAGGCTGGCAGGCAGAGCAATGACCCAAGGCTGGCAGGAAGGCAGGCAGCAAGGCTGGCAAGCAAGGCTTGCAGCAAAGGCTGGCAGCAAAGGCTTGCAGCAGAGCGTGCTGACAGCAAAGGCTTGCAGGCAGGGCTCCAGGCAAGCTGTCAATCCCATCCTGCAGCAGGTTCTTTCCTCTGAATGGTGACCTTTGCTTCCGACCTGCTTCTCTTAACATCCGCCATGGGGCTGAACCCAATGCATAACTCTCCCGCGACATGCGCAATTTTAATGCTTAGCATCTGTTAGGCTTCCGCTGTGCATCGCTTCATCCGCTCGGCAATCCGCTTCTGCAATCCGCTCTATCCCTGTTCTGCGTCTGCTTTGCTGAGGCCCCCGAAGGAGAGCCCTGTGGATGGTGCCATCCGCTTCCATCTGCTTCCATCTGCTAGGCTTCCGTTCTGCATCCGCTTTCCATCCGCCCTGCAATCCTCGCCGCATCCGTTCCTTCAGTGTTAATCCGCTCCGGTATATGCCAAAATTTTTCCCCTTTTGCAGAGGGATAAAACGATGGAAACATTTTGCCTCGTACACGCCCTTGTGTGCCTTTTTACTAATGTGTTTTGCGCATCCCGGTTTCGGCCAGTTGACAGGGCCTTTTTACAAGGATAATGTTCCTTTTGGAGAATATTGGAAGTAGATTCATATGTTAACACAGAAAATTCTTAAAGTTAATATAAAGAGGAAACAGACACTTTCTTTTGGGTTTAATGAAAAAGACTTGGAAAAAATGTGGAACTTTTGATATTATATATGTTTGAATGGTAGCAAGGCTATTCCATGCACGAGAAATGGAGGTCACCTCAAATCCTCACATGGACAAATGGCTGCAAAAATTTTATGGAGTTTGCAGAGATGGTTTACTGACTGCTTTGATCAAAGAAAAAAATACAAATTAACTGCTTATGGACTTTTGTGCTTGAAGGTGGAAAAAAATGAAACTTTGATTCCCAGTTTTTAATCAATTTGGTAAGATTTGTTTTGTTATAAGAAAATGGCTAGGGTAAAACTATTATGTACAAGTAAAAAGTTGAGATTTGAATGTTAATGTCTTATTCTAACTGCAGCAAAGGGAGTCAGAGAGTCAATGCCCTTTTTTCTTTCCTTCTTTTTTGCCTTTTCTTCCCTCACTTTTTTCCTTTTCCTTTTCCTTTCCTTATCTTTCCTGATTATTTACTTGATTTTTCTTTTATATGATACCCATTATGGCACAAATAAACAATCACCCTTGATAAATGTAAAGGATACATTATTTGAGAAAAGAGAGTATTATAAAGTGTCTGCAACAAAGATTAATGGACCTTCTTTGGGAATATCAGCAAAAAAATCCATATAGCCATTAGATCTGTGATGGCGAACCTATGGCATATTTGCCACAAGTGGCACGCCAAAATCAATTTGGTGCGCAGATGCAAGCACACAGGCAAACTTACTCCAATGCACATGCACGTGCCTCCCAGCTTGATTTTTTGTTTTCTGTAATTACCAGAATGATGAAAATGGGCCTATGTTTTGGCCTGCAAAGGCTGCAAAGTTGTCCTCAAAGCCTCTGGGAGGCTGAAAAGGCCCTCAAATGGGCCAAAATCATCTGGGAGGCACAGTGCAGGTAAGGGAATGGCAGGGGGGATTGCATCACATGCCGCAGGGGTCATGGGGGGGGGCGCATTGCCTTCTGGATGCTGAATACATAAGCGTGCGTGAGTCATGTATACAGTTTTTGGCCACAGGAGCCCAAAAAAGTTAGCCACCACTGGCACTAGATGGTTGAAAGCGATGATGAACCAGCTTATCTCTTAGAATCTAACAGTCAGCAATAGTTATGATGTTCCTTATTTGCTGTAACTTTCTGTCCCCTCCTTGACTTATCTGTAGAGGTTTCCTCTGCGGTTACTTGTCAAAGTTACTAGCATGTTAGTGTTTGTGTGCTTCACTCTTATTGTGAAAGAAGTCAACTGATGACAGAAGTCAAGACTTTAAAGTAGCTGTCTGAAAAATATTGAATTTATGGGTAGGATCATTTTTTCCTTACGGATCAGTCACACAGAAGAAAAAAGATAAAAATATCCCAGAAAGTTTTTTAAACCACAATCATTGAAATGTCAGAAAGTACCAACGCCGAATTTAATAATCCAATCCTGAATAAAAAGTTTGTGAACTGTTTATCCCAACAGTAATAAAGATGCCCTTTACATCCTCTTCAAGGTAATGCTAAATATGGAATTCTGTCGCCAGTGTTATATGCCCGATGCATTTTCCCTTTCTGTAAATAAAGTCTAAAAGTCCTTCAAGGGATGGCATGAGTAAATAGACTTATTCCATCTTTATGCCAATATCTTTTGTTCATCATGTTAATTCCTGGATAAATTTGAACATTTAAAAATTAGATTGTATCTTTGTTAATTAATGAAAATATAATTTTTGATGTTCCAGTTAATCTTATGTTCATCTGATTTAATATTTTTCCGATAAAAAATAGTTTCAAAATAGGTAAAGCTTGTCTTAAAACCCAGTGTACAGAAAATACAATAAATAAAATACTTAATTGTTATTTATTTATTGTGATTTCCATGGCTGCCATGTCTCCTACAAAGGCTTACAAATTATAGAAACAAGTAGAGAATAGTTAAAAGTTTAAACAAATCAAACATGAAAATTTATTAAAAAACTGCACTTGAAACCAACCCACAAGAGACCAGATGGGAAGTGGAGTGAGTTCTTCTTATTCCATCAGCCACTCCAGAAGGTGAGTGCCCCAGTATTTTGTAATCACAAAATAAACATGATAATAGATGGATCTTTATAAAGGATCAAGGACCACTAATTCCCCACTTGCCTACTTGTAATCCAAAGGGTAAATTTTTATGAAAGAACCCCACACCCTATTTTACAGTCGGTTTCTGTTTCTTCCCATTGGCAGGAGGTTTTCAACGTTCTTTCTAAGCAGGACTACGATTCTGTAACAGCTTTGGTTCCCCTATGCAATCCATATGCCATCTTGGGCGCAAGACTGTTTTCTCACCATGTACATGTGTACATGTATACATCTAATAGAAGGAAGGACTGCACTGAGAATAGTATAAATAGCTGGCAAAGATTGAGGGCAATAAGCAGAAGGGGATTATAGGAAAATGAGGTGGCTGGATGGAGTCACCTGACAGTAGACATGAGCTTAAGAGGCTCGCAGAGAGGATGTAGAGGATAGATAAGGCTTGGAGAAGTGTTTGTCCATGTGGTCACGAATGGGTCAGAACATGACTCCACAGACTAATTACAACAAAGAAACAACAAACAACAACATGTATACATCCAAACTGGAATGTGTCATATATGTGTCTATATGCAGTAATTTTGGTATTTTGTTTATTTTATTTACTTAATTTTTGTCATGTTTTGTGTAGTGGTATATTGGAGGTGGAGACCAATTTGAGAGCTGTACATGCAATGAAATTTGTGCATTTTAATGTTGCTGAAATAGTGTACATTCAAAGTGTCAATAAGGTTATTCTAAGTCTTATGTTGTTTTCTCACAACTGTTGCTGAAATTTTTCTGAAAACCAATTTAAAAATATCTGCACAGAACTTGAGATTTAATGATTCGACTTCAGACTACTTGATAACACCATATTAGGAATGATATCCAACGGAATAGGTTATATAGATTCTACAAGCAGTCTAGTGGGTGAAGACACTCACCTCCCATTCAGAAAGTTTTAAGAGTTCAATCCTAGCAAACAACAGATGTTTCCCCTCCTATGGGCTACAAAGAAAACTATCTACTGCTAACTCTGCTAGAGTCCAAACAAAGGCTCCAGCCAGTTTAAATGCTCAGTTCGCATCAGTTGGCCTGACTCTTCCCCTAAATTAAGGATTACAAGGAGTTATATAGATTCGCTACAATAAAAAGACGTCCCGAACTACATTTATTTAGTTATACTACTGCAAAACTAAGAAGCAAAAATGGGATAAGTCCTTTGGGCAGCATGAGTCCAAATCTCCAGAAATTTGGAGCGGCCTTCAGAAATTAGAAACTAATATTTCTAAATGTGTAGCTGTGTGTTAGTATGTGAGTTATTATTGGTGGTTTGATCGGAAGTCAGCCAGATATTTAGACTGGATTTAGCAGTTATTTTGTTCAACATTTTGTTCACAAATGGTCACTCTAACATACAGCTAAAGTGACCAGGAAAGGAGGAAAAAAGGACATTGTTTCTTCCAAGGACATGGGGCTAAGGCCGTGTCACACTGCCCAACGGAATGGCCAAAAGGACACAACGGAAGAGAAAAATGTTGCATCCGTTTGTTTCGGGCGCTCAAAGGGGTTGAAAATTTGCAATTAATTGAAGCGGATAAGATGGAAGGAACGGACGCGGGAGGGACGCAGCAACGGATGCAAAGAGGATGCGAAACGGAAGCCCAGTGGATGGAGTGGCATGGGAACTGATGCAGGGCTTCGGGGGGTCTCAGCAAAGCGGATGCGGAATGAAAAAAACCGAACGCAGAACGGATGCAGCAGCGATAAGAGCGGATGCAGAGCGGAAGCCTAGAGGACTGCAACAGCGAAAGCAGAACGGATGCTGAGTTAATTGCAGATGCGGGGGGTATGCATTGCGCAACCCCCCGGATATAGGGAAGCAGCCTCGCATGTGGCCAGATTCCGAGGAAAGACCTGCTGCTTCTACGCTTCCAGTTCTTTGGCTGCCATGTCCTGCCTTCCAGCCTTTCTGCCAGCCTTGCTGCCCAGCCTCCGCTTGCCAGCCTGCCTCCCAGCCTCCTGGGGCAGCCTCCCTGCCAGCCTTGCTGGCAGCCTTCCCTTCCAGCCTCCCTGCCAGCCTTGCTGCAGCCTACCTTCCGCAGCCTCCTGCAAGCCTCCTGGGCAAGCCTCCTGCCAGCCTCCTGCCAGCCTCCCTGGGCAGCCTTTGCCTTCCAGCCTTGCTGGTAGCCTGCTTCCAGCCTCCCTGCCAAGCCAGTCTGTCCTGCCAGCCTTGGTGCCTGCCTTCTGCCAGCCTTCCCTAACAGGCCTTCCTGCCAGCCTTCCCTGCAGCCTTCCCTGCCAGCCTTGGTGCCTGCCACCTCCTGCAAGCCTTTCCTGCCAGGACCAGCAACCCCACAACCAGGGGAAGAAGCCGCAAGCCTCAGGAACCTGCCGTCCATCCTGGCAAAGAGGGACAGGGGCGGCCCACCCTCCCGCCCCTGGCCCTGACTCATCTTGCTGCTGGGGCGTTTCTGCGCTTGGGCTCCGCTATTCAATTGCTTTGGGAGCTTCGCTCTAGCTGCTCCTGGCAGTGGTGCTTTACGCTGCGTACTCTGCTGAACAGCTGCTCCTGGTCCTGTTGGTCCTGCTGGTCCCTGCTCGTTCTGCCTCGTGTTCCTGGTCCTGCTCAATGCTCTGCTGCCTGCTCGTGCTTCCTGGTCTTGCTGACCCTGCTGCTGCTGCTTACTCTGGCTGCTGCTGATCCTGGTTCTGCTGCCTTGCTGCTGCTGATCCTGCTGCGCTGCTGATCCTGCTGCTACTGCTGATTGTGAATCCTGCTGATGCTGATTTATGATCTGCGGTGATGCTGCTGCTGCTACTGCTGCTGCCCTGCTGTTTGGTTGTGGAGGAGCAGCCCTACCAACCTGGGAGCCCCTCTGATGAGGGCCCATCGCTGTTCCTGGCAAAGGAAGGAAGGAGGCGTATGCAGGGATGGCAGAGGAAGGCAATACTGCATCGAGGAGGAAACACGAGGATGAGGTGCTGGAGTGGCTGTTAGGGGAGAACAACTATCTGGTGGCGGAAGGGACAGCCGGCTGTAGCAGGGACACCAAGCAGAAGCAGGCTGCTTGGAAGAGAGAGGTGGAGAGTCTGGGCTACACCCTGATGTGCTCCTTGGCTGTGGAAGCACATGGCAACACCTGGTACGGGGAAAGCTGCAAACCTCCAAAAATCTGGCCAGGCCGCGGTTAAGCTGAAACCGGACAAGAGAACTATTGTAATGGCCAAGTGCAGATTCCTGGGAGGGGTGGAGGTCCCGCCCACCGAGGAGCACCAGGAGCCCATCTGTCTACCCTCTCTCCTGGCAAGCCTGCTTGCGACCCCAGTCCCTCTCCAGCCCAAGAGTCCAGTCCCTGTCTTCCAGCCAGGTTTCTGTGGAGAAGTTTGCACGCGGAGAACTCCCGGCAGGTGTGGAAAGTGTGGTGGAGAGCAATGAGGACTCCTGGTGCGGTGGAGAGAGGAGACATTGAGTCACCGCTGCCGAAGCCGCATCCACCGCCACACCTCCGACTCCACAGTAAGGCAGAGAGGCCAGAACGGCAGGAGGGCACAGCCACAAGGTCCTGGTGGAGAATCAGGGAACACCATCCACACCAGCATAGTTTTCTCTCTCTCAGCTTGGTCCCAATCGAATCCTCCTCCTCCAACGCAAGCCCTTCCTCATTACGTTCAACCAGACCCTCCAAGAGAAATGGCGGATCCCAGTACCAGGTGGTGAAGGAGAGGATCATCACGCTGCCCTTAACAACCCTCCAGGATCCGAGATGAACCTGATCCCACCAAGTCCAGGTCTGCTCCCTCCACCCCAGGTGATGTCGCCGTCCCGCATACCAGGGCTTCCCACAGCCCTCACCTAAACCAGGGCTACAGCTACCCGGAAGGTCCAGCAGCACAGACAAAGCAGCCCTTTCCACATACAGGCACAGCATCGGGCGAACCCATGACAGCAATGCCAGCCAACGATGTTTGCCACCCATGCCAGTCCTCACCGCACTTGCAGACAAAGGCAGCCCCACTACAACTACTCCTTCCTCCGTCCCACAGCCAAGCCCGGCCTCGTAACATCTGTCCTCAGTACTGGGCTGAGACCCATGGCATGGATGAAGGACCGTCTTCAAGCATCACGGGGCCTGAGCCAAGCTCTCACTAAGACCGTTCCTCAACACACATCCCCTGTTGGTCTCTCGGGGCAGGCACTCCAAGCAACACCTCAGACAGCAATGGCAGCAGCACCCACCTCCACAGCACCTGATACCCTAACATAACACAATTAGACTGGCACACACTCCGGAGTGAACCAAGAGGAGGTGCCAGAGACTGGCTGCCTGGATATTTGTGACTTTATTTGGACACTTGACTTTGGTGTCATTTTGCTTTACAGTTTGTTTAATTAATAAAGTTTATCTTTGTTTCACACACTTGCTTCATTTATTTTTTTCTATAAAAGTTCCTGGGTGGAAACTTTTAGAAAATGATTAGCCTTTGCATGCTTTGTGGGAATGGGTAGATAGCAGTGGGATGGGAAGGGATACCTGTGGGATGGGTTAAGAAAGCTTGTGGGATGGGAAGGGATACCTGTGGGATGGGAAGGGATACCTGTGGGATGGGAAGGGATACCTGTGGGATGGGGAAGGGATACCTGTGGAATGGGTTAAGACACGCTGTGGGATGGGAAGGGATACCTGTGGGATGGGATAGATAAACGCTCCAGTGCAAGCCTAGTGGGAACTGGATGTCAACCCTCCAATGCACCCCTACGGCCCCTTCATTATCAATAAACAATGTAAGCAATTGATCCACACATTTGAAACAGCAAACACAAACTCTTTATTAAACAACCCTGTTCATTGTAGCCAACCCAAAATACAGGCCCAATCTCATCCGTGTGATGAGAAACAGGCTGAAGGAACATCCTT
>BHFT01060479.1:0-12313 GCA_004320025.1 Laticauda laticaudata
TCAATAAACGGATGCTGGACAGATAGAGAGGAAGCCAAACGGAGGCAGTACATCGCGTTTTCGAACGGATGGAAAGCTTTTTTGTCCGTTTTACTTTTTCTTTGTATCCGTTGGTGCAGTGTGACACGGCCTTAAGGGAGATACTGTTTTTTGATGGTGTTCAAAGTATCACTGCACAATGTAAGCTGTTGTGAGTAAAGCTGTCTTTACAATTGACTGATGGTGATTTTATTAATGCTGCTCCAACTGTTTTGAGATTGCACGCAAGGGAAGGAAAGTAAAAGGAAAGAAAGAAAGATTAGAAATATATAATTGACTTCCAACCTTCTTTTTAAGAGGTAATTGTCATCTCATTGTTATATATAAATCCCTTCAGCCCCTCATTCATTCCACATCTTTTAAAACTTCAAATCTATAAATCATTTCCTTTCTTATTTCAGTAAAAAGTCCATGTACAGTTTCCAGTCTTTCAAAAAAAAATTTTTTTGTTTTTTTACCTCCTCTGAACAACAGTCAATTTTTGCTATTTCTGCAAAAGCTGACATTTTCACAATCCATTCCTCCAGCCGTGTTAGTCTTTCCTATTTAAAAATGAAGTCAAACAGAGCCTTGTTGAAGTCAAACAGATAAGTACCATGATGAAATGCAGGTGTTAGAATATTAAAATGAGCAAAGACAAAAGTTTCAAAAGATGAGTCAATCACATTTGGTGATGACATATCCATGTGCTGCAGTTCAAATTTTAATAATGAACTCTTCTTTGTGTGAGCAGAGATGGAAATGTACAAGTTCCTTTAACAAAATAATTTGAGAGCCTATTTATTTTATCACATTTAGATCTGCCACAAAAAATTCATTGGTTACTGCAACTTCTAAAAAAAAAAGAAAAACCAAAACCTATATCTGTCTATTTTATATTTGTTTCCAAGTAATAATTAGAATAATTGGTTCAAATGTCATTACCATGAAAATTAAAAAAAAAATGATGCATTGTTCAATTTGTGAAATAATGTAACATGGAAAACAGAGAAAAGTAATATAAGCAGGTAGGTAGGAAGGAAGGAAGGGAGGGAGGGAGGGAGGGAGGGAGGGAGGGAGGGAGGGAGGAAATTTGGAAGAAATCATCCATTCAAAAATTTTTATTACAATACTATGTGAAAAAAGTGGAGTAAGAAATGAGACAACTGCTGCGAAAAATATTGTACAATAAAAAGTATGCCTAATCTTTACATTATTTTCTTTTCAATGTTGAATTGTTGAATAGCAATCCTTCTGCATTACTCTGAACTTTGAAATGACATTTTCGGCAATACTTAGACTCTCATCTTTGTGGTTCAATCAAATCAGATTGCCATGGAATTTGAAAGCTTGTTAGAATAACCCGACAATTTAACAGGTTGCCAGATGCAGGACATCTGAACCACTTTGAAAATAATGACAGCGTTTTCACTAAATACAGGGCTCTGTAATAACAATTATTTTCATGTCAAATGGCAAAGTTATTTTGAAATATTAGTTCATCTTGAGGTTTGGAAGGGGGGAAATTATTGGCTTCCAAAATATGAAACAACTGTGCAATGCAAATATGAAATTATTCCACCTACAGTACATATTATTATTTGGAAAGCAAGCATATAGCAGATTTTCAATGAATTAAAAATATATCCGTTGTATCTGTGTCCTTTAACATGTATTGTGCAATTAATGTTCTACATAGAACCATACTGTATAATCAGATCATAAAATATTAACTGGAGATTAATAGATTAGAGATACTAATTTTCCATGGGAATTTACATTAACCTGTTAACTAGTTTTTATTTGTTTGACTCTGCTCTGACCAGGGGTGGGATTCAAATTTTTTAACAACCGGTTCTGTGGGCGAAGCTTAGTTGGTGGGTGTGGTTTGGTGATCATGTGACTGGGTGGGCGTGGCTTCGTGGTCATGTTATTGGCTGGGCATGGCCAACTCAATATCACTCACATCCAGGCACACATCTACTCACCTGGTCTCTCATGACTGTGGGGATGCTGCAACAGTCGTAAGTGTGAAAAATGGTCATAAGTCACTTTTTCAGTGCCATTGTAACTTTAAATGGTCACTCCACATAAGCAAAGTTCCAGGAAAGGGGAGGAAAAAAACTCCAGAGGAGTTCCTGAGACAGGAAGTCTAGTCCTGCCAAGAATGTAATAAGGGTTAACGGAGAGGCAGTTTCTGTAAGCAACAACAGAATGTTTCCTTCCTGCCTTCTTACAGGATAAGTCCAGTAATTTCTTCTAGCAACTGGTTCTCTGAACTGCTTAGAATGTCAACAACTGGTTCTAGCAAATAGGTGCGAACTGATAGAATCCCATCCCTGGTCAGAACATTATCATTGTTTAGTTATGTTATTCTTCCTTAATGGAAATCAACCTATTCTGATAAATAATAGAAATATCAAGAATAGAACAGAATAGAATGGAATGGAACAGAATTCTTTATTGGACAAGTGTGATTGGACACACAAGGAATTTGCCTCCGGTGCATAAGCTTTTAATGTACATATAATGTTACAGCCAGGTAATAATAAATTGAATGTATTATTAACTTGGCATTAAAATCAATCAAACATGGCTCTGGTTGCTTTCTCACAATCACCAAATAATCCTTTATCTTCATTGACAAAAGGGTTATAATAAGACATTATTTAGAACAACAGTTATTCTTTAAGAATGAAAGGGATGTAAAATAATATTTCAGAAAACAGATTCAATGTCTGGAAATGGTCTGGTATCAAGATGGATCATTACAATTTCCCTCAAGTACCTTACCTTTCATCCTTCCGAGGTGGGTATAATCTGGAGCACCCAAAATTGTTGGGGGCAATATGTTGACTCTGTAAACTGCTTAGAGAGGGCTGTAAAGCACTGTAAAATGGTATATAAGTCTAAGTGCTTTTGCTATTGTTCAATAACTGATGTTAGGAACTATCCAAATGAACTTCTTACAAGAAAAGGCAGAAAACTTAGTCTTGAATGTCTTTTCCCCCTGTTTTTATATATATATATATGTGTGTGTGTGTGTGTGTGTGTGTGTGTGCTATTCAGNTGTGTGTGTGTGTGTGTGTGTGTGTGTGTGTGTGTGTGTGTGTGTGTGCTATTCAGCTTCCTTTGGGTATTATCCAACTTTAAAAGCACTACAATCACGTGGGATAATACCCGAGGAAAGCTGAACAGCACACATGTAAGTACCCGCAAAATATTCGAATTCTTCCATGAACAGGTTTGCAATGATGGGTGACAGTGGTGATCCCATAGGGGCAAATTGAAGCAAATTGAAGGAGCCCCTATGGGATCACCACTGTCACCCGTCATTGCAAACCTGTTCATGAAAGAATTCGAATATTTTGCGGGTACTTACATGTGTGCTGTTTAGCTTCCCTCGGGTATTATCCCACGTCATTGTAGTGTTGTTAAAGTTNGAATATTTTGCGGGTACTTACATGTGTGCTGTTTAGCTTCCCTCGGGTATTATCCCACGTCATTGTAGTGTTGTTAAAGTTGTAGCAACTTTAATATATATTGTGGGAAAATACCTGAACAAAGTTGAATACCATGGACACACACACACACACATAATTATATAATTATATATCCTATTTCATGTCTGAAGAGTTCATTCATACAGGAAGCAATCTAGGAAATGAACATCCACCCAAATCCATTACATGAGATGCAAGGTATCTGTTTGCTTACAGAATTTTTAATTTGTGTGACTAAAGAGAACTGTCCTCTTTAAACTGGAGACTTGACTATGCCAACTGAAAAGGAACTGAGCATTTTGGAAGAGAAATAAACATTATTGACTTTAAATGGATTCAATACGTTAGCAACTAATGTGTGTCAAAAGGAATGCTATTTTCTGGTTGCTCATTTATTTATTGAATTAATTTATTTACTTAAACAGTTATCTTTAGATATGTAAATGCAAAACAAAAAATATTTTATACAGCATGTGTTGTGATAGGGATGAAAGGATGGCTGGATGGATGGATGGATGGATGGCTGGAGATAAATGATAATTATTGATCATCATAGGAGATGGACAGATAGACAGATGATAGATCAGTAGATCGATAGATCGATAGATCGATGGATGAATGGATGGATAGATAGATAGATAGACAGAAAGAAAAGAAAGAAAGAAAGAAAGAAAGAAAGAAAGAAAGAAAGAAAGAAAGAAAGAAAGAAAGAAAGAATGCTATTCTCTGGTTATTCATTTATTTGTTTAAACTGTTATCTTTAGATGTGCAAATGGAAAACCATGAATATTTTATATGGAATGTATTGGGATATGAATGGATGGATGGATGAAAATAGAGACAGAGATAGGTGATAGATTGTAGATAGATAGATAGATAGATAGATAGATAGATAGATAGATAGATAGATAGATAGATAGATAGATAGATATTGACACAGATAGATAGATGGTGAAATGAATGCATGGATTTAACTATTGATCAATCCATTTCTATCTATCTATCTATCCATCCATCCATCCATCTATCCCAGAACACAGTGGTCCCCAATCTTTTGGGCATCAGTACTGGTTTCTCAGCAGACCAGAGAGGGCATGGATTTATATTCTACCTCTATCCCATGGATGGGGATACACTTGTTTGCATGGCCTTGTTTCTGGCATGCTTGGACCTGGTCATCCATAGATTGGGAGTTGGGGATTCCTGCCATAACACACAGTACAAAATATTTTTGGTAGAAATGTGGAAATATTTACATTTTAATTTAATTTCAAATTGAATTTGATTTTGATTTTCAGATTTCAGTGAGCCAAATAATAGCCTGTCTACTACCAGACAACTGGGCTCAGAAATTTCAGGAAAATATAATAAAAGTAACCTAGAAATCTACCAATATATCTTGGCCTACTGTCTATTTATTTTTCATTCTGTAATAAATGATTGTGGTAATTGTCAACCACATAAATGAAAAATATAGTTTTAATTTAGTGGGGAAATTAACATAAGGATTTCAGTAGAATATCATTTTCATGTTTTTCCCACGTTGTATTTCTATGTTTTCTTCTGCATAAAGAAAAAAAATAAGCTATGGCCATATTCAAATGAATACTGTATTAAAAGTTCAAAGTGCAATTCAATCATTTATTCTTTCTCATTTATTTGATAGGTTAATAGAACTGGTCTTCATATGCATTTTTTCTCCAATAAATACATTTATATCTTTAACATTTTTACTAATGCATTTTTGTAGGTTAAGGTACCAGGCTAGAAGCAAGGTGTCTGTGAGTTCTAATCCTGCCTTTGGCAGGAAAGCCAGTTGGATGTCTATGGGCCAGTCATTCCCTCTCAGCCCAACTTATCTTACAATGTTGCTACTCTAGAAGGGGAAAGGAGGAGGAAACAGTATTGTATTTGTGTTATTGTTATTAAATATTATTGTCATTAAATATTGAGTTATTTATTAAAATTATAAAGGCAGGCTGTAAATAAATATGTAAAATTATTTAATGTGAAGTGTGTGGATATTTTTGCATGGACCTTCTGCAAATATACAATGCTGTGCAAAGTTTTAGACTAAGGAATATTTGGAGACAAATTAAAGCATTTGGTACTGCAATGGTTTTTGTTTCATACTATTTTTTTTTAAATACTTCTGTTTACTGGTAACTTTCAGCTTTTCCAATATTTTACTTCCCTTAATGTACTGAACCAAATGTTCTCAATATATAAAAGGGTTGGATTAACATTTTTCATATAATGATTAAAAGATAATTGAGGTGTTATGAGGATAGATCTGGTCCATGGGTCATTCGAGAGCTGTTTCCATGCCAAGTTATATTTAAAACTTCAATTTATGATTTTATTTGATCATTTGTTTTAAACCAAGCTCTGCTTTCCATATCTGCTATTCACTAGCTGTGCTATCATTTCAAATTTTTATTTGTTGTCTTTATCTAGGATTTTTTTAAATCTTATAAACCAAAAACAGTATTAGATTATTTATTGGATAGGAATGAAAGATAAGGAAGACAAACAGAAGTTGGATGATTACAAAACATTCTTTAGAGCTCAATTTTTCACCCAAATTGCTGTTCCTTCAGAGCTACCATTAAATACATTTTGTTCAACTGAGTTTTAGTAGAGATTTTCATCAGTTCATTCCTCTGCTAGTGTAGATATTTGGAAAACAACAAGCACTGTTCCAAAATTATTCCTCTGCAGGATTTTGTGACAACAGCAGAATTTGGAGCTTTATTCTTCACTCTTCATATGTGAAGGATCACAAGTTTCTGTCATGGCTACTGATAAACTAAATCCTTCATGCTTAAATTTTAAAATCTTGTATTTTCCATGCATTGATGCATAGCTGGTGCATTGAAATACTTGATGAATTAGTTACTTTCAAATGAGCATGACAGATTGTCAAATTATGAAAGGGATTATTTCATTTAAACTTACTTTGATACAGAGGATGAATAGAGATGTAGCTGCTAGGGATATACAGATCAGTGGACAGCTAAACAAAGCCATGGCTGTTGATAATATTATATATACGGTAGATATCATGTAAATGATATGGATTTTACCACTTTTGTTTTAATAATTGATATTTTAAATCAGTATTAATACACCAGAAGTGATAAACGGGCCCATTCTTCGGCCTCCAAAAGATGCAAAGGCTTCCCTTGAGCCTTTGGGAGGGCAAAAAGAGAGGTCCGGGCTCCAGAGGTTCCAAAGGCCCTCCAGTGGCTGAAAATGGGCACTTCCAGTATTTCCAGGAGGCCTGTTTTTTGGCCTCCCAAGGCTGCAGATGCTTCCCTCGAGCCTCTGGGAGGCCGTAAAAGGCCTCAAATGGGCTGAAAATCAGCTGGGAGGTACATACATGCGCAATGCAGGTAGGTTTTGCTGGGGCTCACATGCCCGCACAAATGGCTTTTTGTGCCACCTGTGGTACACATGCCATAGGTTCACCATCATGGACCTAGACTCCGTCTCTTCATTTGCACTGAGCCACATCACATTACATGCTTGACAAAGGGACAGAAGATTTCAGCCAATAGTGCAATCCATGATCTTGTGTTTAATGATGGAGTACAGGCAGTTCTTGATTTATAACAATTTACTTAGTGACTATTCAAAGTTACAATGGTACTCAAAAAAGTGACACATGACCATTTTTCACATTTATGACCATTGTCCCATTCCCATAGTGATGTGATTTGCATTTGGATGCTTGACAACCAATTCTATTTATGACTGTGTCCTGGGGTCATGTGATCCCTCTTTGCAACTTTGTGACAAGCAAAATCAATGAGGAAGCCAGATTCACTTAACATCCATGCTACTATTTTAACAACTGCAGTGATTTATTTAACAACTGTGGCAAGAACATTTATAAAATGGGGTAAAACTCATTTAACAAATTTTTCACTTAGCAACATAGATTCTGACCTAATTGTGGTCGTTAGTCAGGGTCTTCCTGTATATTTATTAGTGGTTTATACCACTGACACAAAAATATTTACATTTGGGGTAGAAGCCTGGTTTATGGGTTTCCTTGTAATATAGAATTCCACAATGGTGTAGGACTACCTAAAAAGAGAGTATTTGTGAAACAGATTTTAGTAAATGATTGCTTGTAACATTCTTCATCAGATTCCAAGTTTAAAATACCAAAAAAGATATTATAATATAGTATTTTATACTGTTTTTATGGTACCTCTGGCAGTCTTGCAATTTTTTAGAGAATCAGATTCAAAAATCTTCTTAAAGTCACTTATTTAGATCTTTTTCATGGTTGCTGCTACAAGTTGCAAAGTAGTTGATGGCAGGAGAGTGAATGTCTTTTTAGAGTGTTTATTCCGGTGTCCTTTCACTTATAGAAAGTGATTTAATTTGTAAACATCTTAGCTCCTAATGTAGAAAATTGATTTCCTCTTTACAATTTCACTTCTGACCTATTCTTTTTAATTTAGTCTGAGCTTTACATCTTTTACTCTTTAGCCCTACATTACAAATAGACTAATAATTCAAAATGCCATTGCTTCCCATGGAGAAATAGAAGCCTTAATTTCTATAACTATCACAAAAGAAAAAAAAAGTTTATATTACTTAGATAATTGCATTGGTAGTACTTAGCTACTGACAAATGAATTTATGTCCTCTAGGGTAACCACATTTCTGTGTTTGCGAATAAATTATTTTTACCTTGTAAACTTCATGTTCAAGATTAAGCAATACAAAATATGTTTAGGGGAATGAGGTTGAATGAAATAAAGGGGGAAAGTGATGATCTCAAAATATAAAGTTTCAAAGGCGAAATATTACCAGTAAACTGTTAACGGCGGAGTGAATGATATTTTGAGAAGCAATGTTACATATAAGACACCGCAAGCTGCTTGTCTTTTAATTCAGCATTTTTGTTCGTATGAACCAGTCCAACATTGAAATGAGGGCTTGGCAGAGATGATCTGCTTCTGTTCCTGCAGCTAGATTGATGGTTTGGGAGTGGTTCAGGTCAGTTAAGAAACAACTTGATCTGATTAGAAATTCAGTTCTGGCTTAAGTTTCAGGGGAGAAAAAAAAATGGTTCTCTTTTCTGTATCATGGGGAAGTCAGATTTTGATTTTTGTGACAACAGGAGGCAATTTACAGGAAAGTGAAAAGTTTTATGAGGTGAGGAAACTTATAAGTTTGTCATTTTTAACCTTTTGTTTTCTCAAATATGATCTACTCTTAAGCTTGTAACTAAAATTAATGAGCTCTAATAACGTGGGGAACATTGGTGTAAACATTTCAGACTAATATTCTGGATTTTGGGCAACATAAAAATATATTTATAAGAAAGAAACCATGATCTTTTTCCTGAATGTAATGGAAGTTATTATAATTCACTAATCATTTTCATAAACTATTAATTCCTTAAATCAGTTCAGGTAGTTAATATACACAAAACTGCTTCAGAGAGCCCTGGTCAACAATCATATAAAATAAACGGCATATCACTTGATTGTTAAGTTACTTTCTAATCCTCTCAAGAAACTATGATTGTGTTCTGACTGCAAAGAGCTGATTGCAGTGATTGGAGAGCAGATTTGTTTATTTCCACTTCTTCCCCCCCCCTCCTTCTAACAAAGTAATCAAATTTGAAGGAACCTTGGAGATCTTCTAGTCTCTCTGCTCAAGCCAGAGACCCTGCCTATACCATGTCAGACAAATGGTTCTCCAATCTGTTCTTAAAAACCTTCAGCAATGTAGCACTTACAACTTTTGAAGGCAAGCCGTTCCATTTATTAATTGTTTTAACTGTCAGGGACTTTCTTCTTACTTCTAGGTTGAGTCTCTCCTTATAATTTTTCATCCATTGCTTCTTGTCCTACCTTCAGATGCTTTGGAGAAAATGATGACCTCATCTTCTTTGTGGCAGCCCCCTATTTGAAGACTGCTATCATGATACTGGTATCCATCTCTTAATTAGACTAGACATACCAAATCCTTGCAACCATTCTCCATATGTTTCAGTTTCCAGTCCCTTAACCATCTTTGTTGCTTTTTTCTGCACTCTTTCCAGAGTCTCAACATCTTTTTTGTATCATGGTGACCAAAACTGTATGCAAATTTCCAAGTATGGTCTTACCAAGGCATTATAAAGCAGTACTAAAACTTCATTAACCCTTTGTTAATGCAGCCTAGGATTGCATTGGCTTATTTGGCAGCTGTAGCACACTGCTGGCTCATATAGTGGTTTCCCGAGGACTCCTAAATCCTCCTGCAGTTGTACCAGGTACCAACCATTTCTACATCTGTGCATTTGCTTTTTGTTTTGTTTTTTGTATCCTTACTTTCTCCCTCCCTCCCTCGTGTTTTTTCTAAACAGAATGCATAACTAAATTAATTATGTATTGAAGCAATTACCTATAGTCACAGCAGTAATTGAAACTCCTGTTTTAACTGTGCTTTAGGGCATATGATGCCATCAAGTATGAACAATTTTAAGTAAGAAACTGGAGAGGGGGAGTTCAAACAGTTCAGAAATACATTTTGGTCTTGAATGCCATGGTTCTACATTTTTTAATACGTCATGTTAAAAATTATTTTTTGAATATATGATAAAAGACACATGCACTTTAGCTTGAAGGATTTTATTTTGTGTTTACTAAAATCTAGGCATAAAATATACATTGCCTCATATTACAGTCAGGTTAGTTTCCTTACTTCTGCAGCAGATTGATAAGTCACAAGTTTAAAATAGTCTAAAAATCGAAGATCTTTTTATATTAGATAATTGGAAAAAGCAGACAGGCATCTGGAAGGATAGACAGAAGCATTTGTTTCATTTTTAAATCTAGTTTGAGACCTCCGATAGCAGGGAATAAGCAGCTGTATGTCTTTCCTTTTGACACAGTTCCTTGAAATTTTCAGAAAAATATAGTTGGTTTAGAATAAGGAAGCAAAGTACACCAATTACAATTGCCACCATAAAGTCCTTCTCAAAATACTACACCCACACATATTCAGAGAGAGAAGGAAAAAGTTTAATAAGTAAATAGAATAGTTTATACAGCTTGCAGCCTCCAGCTTAAGACCATGTCACACTGCACCAACGGATGCAAAGAGAAAGTAAAACGGACAAAAAAGCTTGCCATCTGTTCGAAAACGCGAGCAGCGGTAGTGGATGGTGCGCATGAGATTGTGCAGGATGCAGCAAGCTTCCACGATCCTCCTCATGGTCTCTGGGCGATGCTGCATATTGGCTATAAGTACCTGGAACCTGTTTGCCAGGATGCCAAAGGCGTTCTCCACCACCCGTCTTGCCCTGGACAGCCTGCAGTTTAAGATCCTCTCTTCACAGGTGAAGTATTTGGAGGTGTAGGGCTTCATGAGGTAGGTTGTTAGGGAGAAGGCGTCATCCCCCACGATGAAGTAGGGCACATCTTGGGTGTTGTTGGGCAGTGGGTCTGGATCTGGGAAGCCCACCATGAGGTTGCTTTCCAGCCCCTCCTTGAGGTGACTGGCATTTTATACCTGGGCATCTGAAGATGAGCCATTGCCTGAAGCATCGATGTACATGAACCTGTAGTCAGCATCGACCATGGCAAGAGGATGATGCTGAAGAAGCCCTTGGAGTTTGATAAGTGGACCCTGAGTTGGGCTGGAGCTTTGCAGGCCATGTGCTTCCCATCTATGGGTCAACGGTGGGGAAGTTCCACTTCTCTGATACCACTGCTCTGCAACATTCTTCTATCCTTCTTCAGTGGAGGGTACTGGAGGAGTTCCTCCTTGTATTCTTCGATGATGGCCTGCACCACTTCTCTGACAACAAAGCTGATGGTGCTGGGCGGCACCCTCCAGCCGTGCTGCATGCTCCTGTAGGTGGTCCCTGAGGCCAGGTGGTGCAGAGTGAGTGTCACCTTGAGCCCAGGTTTCCAGGCTGGGCCGAAGTTGGTGTTTGTCTTGGTCAACCTGGGTGTCAGGCACTGCACAAGTTCATCAAACATGGCTGGAGGCATATTCATGAAGTTCTGGAACCCCGAGGGTCTTTGCTCCTGAGCTCCACCATCAGCTTGTCGTAAAGTACGTACTGTGCTCTTTCTGGCAAGCCATCTTTGGAACCAGACTTTTTTTGGGTGCCTCCTTTTCTTCCCGTAGTAGTGCTCACAGAGGACTGTAGATGGTTCGCAGTGTTTGCAGAAGGATGTTGGCTGCAGAAAGGATTTTGTCGCAATCCACGGTGGACATGACTGGATGCTGTGGAATAGCAAGAGTCAGATGAAGGCTGCAGAGGTCTGCACAGCTGGGCTGCTGGTCTGCAAGTGAGATGCAGATGAGTTGCTCCCCCTTTTTATAGGCAGTATAGGTGTCCCTTTGCATCCTCTAGGCATCCTCATTGCATTCCTCTAGGCATCCTCTATGCATCCTTAAATTCCGAGATAGGTCCCCTCTTGCGAACGTTTTTTCCGTTTTAAAGGCTTTGTTTCTGTGCTGCATCGCTAGGCATCCGTTCTGCATCCGTTCTGCGTCCGCTTCCGCTTCCTCCCTGCGTCCGGGCGGATGCGAGTTGCACGGATGGGCAGCGCACGCCTCGCAGATATAGCGGATGCATAGCGGATGCGTAACGGATGCGTAGTGGATGCGTAGCGGATGCGTAGCGGATGCAGAACGGACGAACTGGATACATTTTCCACGCAAAAGTTTTAGGCAGCCCAAAACTTTTTTGGAGCGGATGAAACGTCAATAAACGGATGCTGGACGGATAGAGAGGAAGCAAAACGGAGGCAGTGAGTACCATCGCT
>BHFT01060480.1:0-28202 GCA_004320025.1 Laticauda laticaudata
ATACAGGGAGACGTATTTGAGAGAAGTGTTTGAATAATACACACACAGAACACAGATACACTGTACAGTAAATGTAGATTTTTACTTCCAGAAAGGTTTAAGCAAAATTCAAGATAAGCAGTCCAAAGTCATTCACAGGTAAATCAGTCCATTTTTTTCAATCCAGGGATAATTCAGTAACAAAGTCCAGTGTCAAAAACATTTCAGTAACAGACTTACATTAAATCAAATAATATCAGTCAATTAGAAGAAATGGAGGAACGGCAATATTTTCCAACAGAAGGAAACAAAGATACACTCACCTCTCTTCTGAGACTCAGACTAAGACAGCCCAGGTTTCTGGCTCCATCTTATGGCCATTTGAAAAACCACACTTAATTATAGTTTTGCATTTTCTTAAATATACAGTTTTAAAATGTTTATCCTGGTTTATATATTTCTAACTGTTAGTTGACTCATATTCCTAACATTCTCATTTTCTTAGAAGGAATTTGCCTAAAGAAAAGAAAAAGAAAATAAAATTAATTACACAAATAAGCAAAATTGTAGCATGGATGGCAATAGAATAAACTGTGCACAGTGGGAGAAAGGTGATCATATTTCAGTCATAGAATGTTAATTATTTAAACTCTGTTAATATTTCATGATAAGGTTTTGTTTCTCTTACTTTCCCCAAGGAAGAAGTGCCAAGGTCCAATACACATTTAAATCATATTTAAACTGTTCTACAAATCAGACTTCTTTAAAAATAAATAAATTATAATTTCAAATATTTCAATAAATACCAAAGCATTGAATTCCACACATGAAGCTATTAGATTGATATTGAGAAATAATTTAACCCCCAAAATGGTTGGCAAATCTGGTATATTCACCATGAATTTAGCTTGATTCCTTTCCCAAAGAGGTGTCTATAGACAGTTCAGTTTCTGTATTAGGTTCTATGCATTCAAAGGTGCTGTAAAAAAGGATCCCAGATCAAACAATTTATGAATACACTGTTTTCAATTCCATTTGGATATTTGTTGGTGTAGTGGTTGAAGTACCAGGCAAGAAACCAGGAGACTGTGAATTTTAGTGCTGCCTAAAGCCCATATGCCACTGCACCAACAGATGCAAAGAGGATGTAAAATGGACAAAAAAGCTTGCCATCCGTTAGAAAACGCGATGCATCCATTTTGTACTCACTGCGTAGGTGTTTCAAACACTTTATCCATCAAACATCCGTCTACTGCTATTTCATCCGCTCAAAAAGTTTTGAGCTGCACAAAACTTTTTGAGCAGATGAACTTTCTGCCTCTGTACGATGTACGCCACGACCACATACGGGCAATAAACGTTCTACGTCTGTTGTCATTCATTACACATTCCGCTGTATCAACTCTCTGCATCTCCTGGACATCCCCTCAACTCACAGCGCTTGCATGCTGAAGTGGAAAGAGGGAGAAGCGAAAAGGTACACGGAATAACGTCCACTACAGCGTTAGTAGCCACGGAAATAGAAAGGATGTAAGCGGATGCAATTCGTATATAAAGGCATTAAAACAGACAAAACGTTTCTATATGGGACGTATCTCTGATATTTAGATGTCTGGGGTACCTGCCCTAGAGTAATGTGTTTAAAGGACACCTACGAAAACACGACATTTCTATAACAAGGGGGAGGAAATCACCTGGATCTCAACTATCAGTCCAGCAGCCCGTCGGTGTTAAACCAAAAAAGACCTTTCACCCTTGGTCTTCTGCTTCCCCTTTCATCCATTAACTCCACAATGGATCATCACATGAGCACTCCTTATGGTAGCTGCCATCATCCAACACCAAGAACCAAGCCCTCTCAGACTGTTTCACTTTTCTATGCAGGAGAAGAAGGCGACATTCAAAGACTGTGTGGGTCCGACGATGGATCAGGATGAAGAGTGGAGTATTGGACTGCATGACAAGCTGATGGTGGATGCTGAGGAATGAAGACGCTGCAATGCATTCCAGCACTTCATGAGGATGCCACAGCCATGTTTGATAAAATTGTGGAGTGTCTGAGAACCCAGGTTGACCAGCGAGCACCGCAAACTTCCATCGCCATCCCTGACCCTGAACTGAACGGTGGCACTGACTCTTGGCAGCACCTGGCCTCTGGAACCACATAAGAAACATGCAGTATGCCTGGAGGGTGCCACACAACACCATCAGCAAAGTGGTCAGAGAATGGTGCAGGCCATCATCGAAGAATACGTGGAGGAGCTCCTCCAGTCCCACCACTGAAAGAAGGCTGGAGAAGTTGCAGAAACAGTGGTATTCAGAGGTGGAATTTTCCCACAACCACGTTGCGAGGCATCGATGGAAATTCACGTGGCCTGCAAAAGCTCCAGCCAACCAGGCTCTTCTGATCACATACTACAAGGACTTCTTCATAAATCATCCTCTTTGCCCATGGGTTGATGCTGAATACAAGTTCATGTCCATCATGCTTCAGGCAACGGGTCAGCTTCAGAATAGCCAGTATACAATGCCAGTCTACCTCAAGGATGAGCTGGAGCGGGCAAAACCGTCTCTGGGTTTTCTAGATCCAGACCCCTACCAATGACACACAAGATGTGCCCTACTTCATCGTGGGTGATGACGCCTACCTCCTCAAACTAACCTCACTGAAGCCTACAAGTTCCAGATTACCTCAACCCGTGAAGAGAGGATCTTCAACTTACAGGCTGTCCAGTGGCAAGACGGGTGGATGGGAGAACTGCCTTTGGCAAGTCCTGGCCGAGCAGCGTTCCAGGTACTTCTGACCACCATGCACGCAGTCACCCAGTAACTGGTGAGGAGACGCATCGTGGAAGCTTGCTGCATCCTCCACCTGTCAATAACTCACATGCGCACTACGACCCAGTCTTGCGAACAGGCTTGTGGATGTCAACAAGGGAATGGGGACCATGGAAGCCGGTGAATGGAGGCAGAAAGGAACGAAACTGATGAGAGCGCGTGGATGTACAAGGCCCAACAGGCTTCACTGAGGGAAGACAGCGCAACCCTGAAACACTGGTGCAATTCCCAGTGGAGCAGTGGAGTGGCAAGACAGGATGATAGTGGGTTAATTGATTTCCTTGAGCCTGTCTCATAACATCGATGAAGATTTGTGCCATTATGTTGAGTGCGCCTACTAATGATAAGGCATTAATAAAGAGCTTTGTTTATTTTTGAAATGTGTTGATCAATGAATAAAAAAATTGTTATTGACAATAAAGGCATATGTGTGGCAGCTGGAAGGTGGACCATAAGTCCCACTATGCTTGCACTGGAGGTTTATCAAATCCCACAGCTATCCTTACCCATCTCACAACTGTCCTTACCCATCTCACACTATCCATACCCATCCACAACTATCCTTACCCATTCCAAACTATCCTTACCCATCCCACTGCTATCCTTACCTATGCGCACAACTCTATCCTTACCTATCCCACAACTATCCTTACCCAATCCCACAAGCATGCAAAGGCTTAACGCATTTTTTCCAAAAGTTTTCACCAACACTTATAAGTAAATAAAATGAACCAAGTGTGTGAAGCAAAGATAACCTTTATTACACAATGTCTTAAGTAACAACTTGTATGACTTTATTTAAAATAAGCAAAATGAACCAAGGTGAAGTGTCTTTTAGCAAAGATAAGGTGAACAGGCAACAACTCAGTCTCTCTGGCACTATTCTCAGTCATTCTGAGGCATGTCCCATGGTCTCTAGCTGTCGAGCGGCAGGTAACTGTGGAGGTGGCTGTGGCTGGAAGTGCTGGTCTGAGGCGCCTTGGGGTGCCTGGCCTGAGAGTACAACAGGGGATGGTCTGTTAGGGAAGCTCTCAAAGAGCTGACTCATCCGTGAGG
Organism: Laticauda laticaudata; assembly: GCA_004320025.1. Classification (NCBI taxonomy): domain Eukaryota; kingdom Metazoa; phylum Chordata; class Lepidosauria; order Squamata; family Elapidae; genus Laticauda; species Laticauda laticaudata. The sequence continues at coordinate 3,874 of BHFT01060480.1, forward strand.
TTGAGAGGCTTTTCCTCAAGGACCTGGAGTCAGGCCCAGACTGATGCCAGATTGTCATGAGCGGGCTTGGCTGTGGGGTGGAGGGAGGAGGAGTGTGATGGGGCTGTCTGGTCTGCAGCTGGGCAAGGTGGCATCTTGTGGCATGCGATTGAACTGGACCTAGACTGGGAAGGGCTGCCTTGCTGTGGGAAGTCTGGTACTCGTAAGCCTTGTAGGTGAGGGGCTGTTGAAAAAGCCGCTGGAAGGGCTGTGGACATTTGTCTGGGGTGTGAGAAGCAGACCTGGAGTGGGTGCAGAGCAGGTCAGCTGTGCCTTGAGGTTATGCAGAAGTGCTGTTATCTTTCTGCTTCATCACCTGTAACTGGCTCGGGTAGGTCCATGAGGGTCTGGCTCACGTACTGTGAAGGGCTTCCGGTTCGAAGGATGGTATGTCGCTGTGGCGCCAGCTGAGAAGAGAAGATCTGTGCTGGTTTTGGATCGTGTCCCTGATCTCCTGAGGACAGTGTGGCTCTGGCCCTCCCTGTTGCCTCTCTTCCTGCTTTCTGTGGAGGTGGAGCTGGGTGTGGTGTGCGGTTTGTCTCTGGCTGCTGCTTCTTCTTGCCTCCATTCTGAGACAGGGATCCTCCATGTCCTCTGGCATGGGAGTGCAGCTGTCAGGGAGGTGTCTCTGCCTGGGCCGCCCTCCAAGAACCTGCCTGGAAGGTAGGCTGTCTCTAGGCCTGGAGGAGGACTGCTGTCCTGTGGGCTGTCTGAAGGGAAGAGGGTTGACAGAAGGGGCTGCTCTCGATGCGGATCTTCCACCCTCCAGGAAGCTGCAGTTGGCCATGACGTACATCTTCTCGTCAGCAGAAGAGCTTGACGGCATCCTGGCCACGATTCTTGGAGGTTTAGCTTGCCATACCAGGTGTGCATGTTTTCTTCCAACCATCCCAGGAGTACATACTGAAGTGTAAGCCGCAGGCTCTCTGCTTGTCTCTCCAGTGCCGTGCTACTTTCTCTTGGTGTTGCGCATAGAGTCTGTGGCCCTTTCTCCACAGGTACTCATTCTCCCTCAAGCATTACCAGCACACCTCCTCCAATAGTCCTTGGAATGGAGTACTGTTTCCTCTCTCACCTTCTCCTTGCACTTGCCTCTTCCTCCCTTCTGGCAAGGGCTTCGGGCCTTCAGCAGCAGGGCTTTTGAGGGCACTTGGGCTGGTCCACCACAGCAGCAGCACATCAGACAGCACCAGCGGAGAAGCACCAGTAGCAGCCAGAGACCAGCAGGAGAAAGCACCAGCAGCACCTAGCAGCGAGAAGCACCAGCACCACCAAGCAGAGCAGCAGCAGCAACACCAGCAGCAGCAGAAGCAATCAGCAGCTTCAGAGTCAGCAGCAGGGGGTGATGGTGTTCTGTCCTTCTTGCCAGGGCTGGCAGGAGTGGTATAGGCCTTCCTCTCATTCCTGACTGACAAACCATGGTGTTCTTTCAAAGATGTCTCCGGCAGCAGGGTTCTTCCTCTGAATGCTGACTGCTTGTAGCTGCAATCCTTTTATATCGTGGAGCTGATGCAATTCATCCTCCCCGCATGCGCAGTGACACTTTGGCATCCGCTATGCCGCTATCTGCCTAATGCATCCGCTATGCATGCGTATGCATCCGCTATGCATTCCTAAGGCGTCCGGTGATGCATCCACGTCATCTGCTATGCATCTGCTCCTTCCGCCTTATGCGTCCGCTTCCTATTCTCCCCCAGAAGCCCTTGCAGATGTGTCATCCACTTCTATCCGCTTTCATCTGCTAGGCTCCTACCGAACATCCGCTTACCCCGTCGTACTTACACGCCCGTACTACCCGTCCGTTCTTTCCGTTCCTTTCCATTCTGTTTATGCAAATTTGGGGCACGCTTTTTGAGGCGGATAACAACGGATGAGCCTCCCCGGAAATAGCCATCCCCGAAATTTTGCTCGTCCGCTGTGTCCTTTTTGCATACGTTTTGCATCCGTCGGCCAGTGTGACCTAGCTTTAAGGCACAAAACCAGCTGGTGGTGTTAGAGTACTAGTCACTCTCTCTCAAGCTCTGGGAAGAAGGCAAGGGCAAACTACTTCTGAAAACCTTGTTGGGAAAACTTCAGGGATTTATCCAGGCAATCGTTAGAAGCCCGAAACTGACTTGAAGCTGTGCGTGTGTGCATAGATCTCTGAAGTGATGACCCAACAGGTCATGGGTTCTCTAGAGTCCAGACAATTATCTATTGTTCTTCTCCAGTTTGACAGCCTTTTGGCTCCAAAATTTCCAGTTAAAACAGCCAACATATCTGGAAAAGATTGTATTATACCAAATTAAAATTCTTGGTTTGTCAGATGACTTTTCTTTAGTCATACACATGCAATAATTCATAAAAAATAATTTGTAGGAAAGTTTTCTTGTACCTTTCATTTGACTTCCATAGGTTTAATGATACAGCTTTATTATTCAGTGTTATTTTCTGTTTTCTTATCTGTTCCATTTTTTAAAGAAAGATGTTCTGAAGCCCTGTTTCATTTGCTCCATCTCAGTACTCAAAGGGGTGCACTCCAAATTGTAAAGCATCTTGTAGAAAGTCCAACCAATGAGGGTGAAGTCTTAAGATACATGATCAACAAAACAATCATGTAATGAAAAGGTTCAGAATCATCACAAAGATGATTTATACACAAAATGATATAGCTATTCTTAGTAAGATGGATAACTTAAAATGGCTGAGCAAATACAAACATACTTTTCAAATAGACAGCTATTTGAAGTTACAACTGCGAAAACATCCTAGGGAGATATTTACGTGAGCAAAATTTGAACAGCTTGACACAATGATCAGATATGGGAGATTCCATTCTAAACCCTACAATGGATGTCTCTGCAATTGCGGAAAGACAAAGGTAGAAGACCTGGCTTACATCCTATTTGACTGCTGCCTATATAAGAGGGTGAGATACAGTTACCTTGGTCTATATACCATATTAATGACCCATTGGGATCCCCATATCAAAACAACTTACCTTATGTGCAGACAGAATCTGAAAATAATATTTAACACAGCACAGTACTTAAGCAAAATTCAGTTGAGATCTGCATATGTGGGACTGATTAGGGTAGATTGTAGGGGTGATATCAAACTATTATTTTATCATATTTTATTTATCTATATATTAAATTATTGTATTTTATTCCATGTATTTATCCAATTCCATTTAAATTGTTTTTATCAGATTTTAGTCATAGTCTGTTTATGGAACTCTGCACTTTGATATGATCCAAGGGCTAATCAATGAAGTAAAGTGAAGGTGATTTGTAGGAATTCACCAGGCAGAAATTCAACGAACATAATCCTAGGATGTTTGGCAAAGGAGAGACCAGTGGCAATGTATTACGTTACAAAATAGGACAGAAGTTGGGGATAGAAGTTTGCTAGAAATGCTAAGAGGACAATTAAAGCAGGACAATTGTAGATACTTCTGAACTTTGTGTTGGAGAAGATTGCAGAATACCGCCAAGAAAACAAACAAATGGATCAGTGAACAAATCAACCCAGAGTTCTCACTCATGGCACTAATGACTAGGGTAAAATCATATTCAGACATATTATGTGAAGATGTAGCTTTTGGGGAATCTTTAATTCTGGAAAGATGAAAAGAAAGAAGATCAAATGATCAGCATAAGATGGAAAGACCGGGTTAGAGTGTCATAAAGCAAATCTATCTATGTAGTTGCCAGGTGTAGTTGCCATCACTTGATGGCACACAATCAATCAATATATGGAACAGCATGGATTTCTTTAGCCATGGGTTAGAAAAACAGAGGGGCTAACTCAGGCTAAAACACTGCCAATTTACACTGAGAAGCTTTACAGCAAAATAATATGAAAACTAACTCAGGCAAAAACACTGTCAATTTACACTGAGAAGCTTTACAGCAAAATAATATGAAAACTATCTCTTCAATTCTCAAAGGCTTCTACAGGAGTCAGTCAATGAATATTTTAACACTGTCGCCTAATTAAGCAGGAGCAACCATGCAGCTCACTTAGCATTCCCAGAACTGAGACTTTTGATTAAGAGCAAGACTCTCAAGAGTGATGTTAGGAGAGTTAGGGTGGGCATGTAGCACACCGCAACTACCCAGGTTAAGAGACCCTAATTGGAAATTCTCAAAGTAATTTTTTAGTTCTTCCCTTTACTACATTTTTCACAGGAGCACTTGGAATGTCTTTATTTGCAAACTACTACTTGTGTCAAAGATGATCAAATAATGTGGCAAGCCCCAATTCCATTGTCTATCAGTAACATTGGAACAAGAGTGCATATTTTCAGAGTATGTGCAATGGCAATATATTTTTTCCTAATTTAAAAATGTGATCAGAAAAAAAGAAACCCCCTCTTGCTCCCAAAGTTGCTTGCTTTCATTAAAAGGTTACAGCTATCTTGAGTGGTCATATATTTCTTCTGAATGATTATCTACCATTCCTCAAGTGGTACACATATTTTATTTATTTTGTCAAGTTTATATAACCATACTTCTTACACAAAGTGACTTCATATTGTGCATGGAATGAAAAAAAAACTGTCACAGATCATAAATAACAATGACGTTCAAATCAGTAATATCAAATTCATGTTTTTTAAAGAATATTCACATTTCTGTTAATTCTTAAAAAAACCTGATTACAAGTTCTTATTTCATTTTCAAAAAATGACATTTTAAAACATTTATGCATTCTTCCATCTTAATATCAATTCTGGACAGCTCCCAGTGAATCCCTGTCTGAATAAATGGTTGTGAGCTGAGGATTGCCCTGATAGGTGGGAATAAATCTGAGTGCAGCAAGGTAAATTTGTAATTTTGCAGAAAGGGGATAATGTGTTTGTTCCATTGAAAAAAATAAAACATGAAGATATTAAATCCTACTAGTGGATTTAATTGGTTTAGAAGCTGAAAGAAAAAATATATCTTGAAATGAGAAGTTATTGCTTTAGGAGATACACACACACACACACACACACACACACACACGAGAAACAAGGAAAGTGGAAAAGATCACATGTACAAAGGGTAATTATGTGGCTTGTTCACATGCACCTTTGAAGTTCAGATAGTATCATGCACCTTGTACAACAACACAAGTCAATGTTTATTGTTTGGAATATTTGTTCCAAAGAACTTTGACAAATGACATTAGGGGGAAAAAATCAAAGAGTTTAACATTGAAGAACTTTCCAAATTATACCTTCCATCTCACCCAGATCAACATGTTTGTTTTTGATAACCAGACAAGACTCTACCCTGAGCACATGGATATTTTCTCTGACTCTTTCAAGTCAAGAACATTTGCCAGAGAAGAGATTGGTGGTAAGGAAGGAAATCTAACTCTTTCTATTGGGATGCATGTGCATCTTGACATTACTGTGGAGAAGTCCCAGTATTTTTAACTAGAGTTAAAATAGTAGATTACAGCTTTAAGATGCAATGCTGGCAAGGTTGGGAGAAATTATAAATATAGTCAGAATTTGTGCAAAAGCCTTGTTAAAAATCTGCACCCCTTAAAGAAACCAAGACAATTAACCTTGTGTTTCATATCTGATTCCTGAAAATCAATGTTAGCATTATGGAAAACTGGCTACAATCCTATACCACAAATTTTTAAAATGACGCAGAGAGCTGAATTTTCCCTTACTCAGTGGCCTTGTTCTGATATATTGGCACAAATATCAAGAAGCAAAAATAACCTGTTGGTTCTAATCATATCAGAAATACCTAAGTCATAGAAAGACTAAACGTCATAGCAGGATAAAGTACAAACTGTAAAATGCATATCAATACAGAATCTGATATTGCAAAAAAAAAAAAAAGGNTGCAAAAAAAAAAAAAAAGGATTGTAAATAAAATTATATTGCTGCCATGCTGATTCTTGTGAAGCATTTCAGAAAATGGCTTCTGATCTTCCAAATCCTACCACATTCAAGAATAAGATCAGGACTGATGCCATGCCATATTATAATGCTAGCATCAATTCTTATTTTAGGCTCCAATTACAGAAGAAAAACTTTATTCTTACCTTCAATAGCAGTCCCTTTTGTGACTTTCTTGAGAGGGATAAGGAGGCAGACATGCTGTCTGTTTATGAAAACAAAATAAAATGTAAGTAATCACAACAAAATTAAACTGAATATAATTCTGTCCCATTTGGATTAACCAAGTGCACTCAGTACAATTATTAGTAGCATGAAGTAGTTGTATTCCTGTATCAGCTTTCGCCAACCTCATCTTTTCCAGGCAGATGGACTTAAATTCTATAACTCCCCAGTTAACAGAATCAGCAAATTCAAACATCTGAAAAATGCTGAGATTGGGGAAGTCTATCCTTTAAAAATACCAAATACCAATTTTCCAAGAGTCTCACAGAGTTTCAGTTCTGCTAAGTTTTAAAACTTCGTTTTTGAAGTCCACATGAAATAAAATCTATTCAATGATCATCTTAAGGGATTACTATTCAGATATATACATTTAATTATTACAGCTAATGGCTCTTAATAGTATTCTCACCTGCTGGTAAGATGCTAATCTTTTAAAAGCATGCAGATTTGGAGATAAGGAATACATTCATTGCTACTGGACTTCATCAAAGTATCTTCTTATACATTTCAGCAAAATTTAAAGGGAGGAAGAAGAAAGTGTTTTATGTTTATTTAATGAAATAAGTTTTATTTCAATTAAATAAGGTAACTCAAGAATGAGTTGACTAATGCTGTTAACAGTTTAGCTGATAAAAGATATTATTTTAATAAGCAGTAATCAAAAATAATTTATTTATTGTTAAGACTTATATTTAAATACATAAATTGTCAAGGAAAAGGGATATAGCCAGGATACCCACTAAATAAAATAACTTTTCTTAAATGAAGATATGTTGTGTGCTTAGTACTTAAAAAGCTGTTATTAAAAGGTGAACATCTAGTCTTTCAAATATAATATATGAAAAGGATAAACATGTACATCTGCAGAATACATGAAGTATTAACAGTAGTAATTTTTGGGACTTTATTAGTTTGTACTGTCTGAAAACCAAAGTATCAAATATCAATACTTATCATCAAGAACTAGCCCATCACAGGATTCGCTATCGTGGTATAATAAGAATTCACAAGGGCAAATTGTGGTTTACTTTACAATTGAGTACAAGTTACATTTTATTAGGGGCACTAATTTAGCCCAACCGCTATGAGTCTGAAGTACTAGCTATACCACCAAAAGAGGAATCAAGCCATAATGTATCACATATATGTACTTATATTTATTTGCTCTTAAGACTATATTTGCAATGTCCAGTCAATGTTGAGTAGATGTTGTGCTTTTTCTTTTTCATATGAGGAATAGATTTTAAGGAAAGATCAGCAACCTCTCTCAATCCAGGGCTAGTATGTAACAAATCTGGGCCAAAGCTCAGTCTTATTTCAACCTGGTCTTCTTCTGAGGAATTGGGATTCCAGATTCCTTATTTCCCAACTATATGGTCACCAGGTGGTGGCCTTTGGGAAAAATTGATTTAGACCAGAGTTGAGCAATCACCACCTCCTCAGAACCTTTGGACTTTACTTTTCCATTTGATCTAGCCTCTTAGATTGTGACATCCAGAAGATGTGAGGAGAGGCAACGAGGTTTCTTACCCTGATCTACATTCCAGCAGCTGTTTATTAAGCAAACATTGCAGAACTCTTGGTTTGGTTTGCTGTGATTCTGATAATAGTTAAACAAGGAAACAAAACCCTTCTGAACAATAGTGGAGATTATTATATCAGTGTAGAATTGAAGGGGAATGGAAAGCAAGGCATGGTAAGAATTGGAGTCCATTCTCTTGGTGACATTTGTTGTTGTGTACAACTGCTCCCAATGCTGAACCAGGAAAAATGACCCTGCTGCTGTTAAAATCATCTCTGCTAATTACACTAGACATTTCCAAGCAAGTGATCCTATTAAAAGTGGTGCCCATTCATTAATCAGAGAGACACAACACAGAGTGAACCTTTTATTTAATCTTTTTTTTTTCATTTTCGCTTCCCAAATTAGTGAATTAGTGTCTGCATGCTCACACATCTTCAGCCATGAAATAGCTGTTTTCCCTGATACCAGAAATTAAACACTGAGTAATGCAACTGCAGTGATAGGACTGAACCCCTGGAATCTTCTCTCCTAAATGTGCTCTCTCTTCAGCAGAAGGCAAGTCAAGGACAATCTGGTGTGATGGGTTTTTTCCCCCCAGAAAAAATCTCCATAAAATGCAATGAGGTTTAGTAACAGGTGAATGATTGCAGATTGATGCTTATAGAACATGTAGAGCTGGCACATGAAATAGAGAGACCATTGGCACAAGCATTGGGCATAGACTGGAGAGTAATGCATACAGTGTTAGAAAAGTGATACAGCATATCAGCTGTTTTTTTTTCCTGTGATAGCCTTTGCATGCTTGATTTGCATTCTTCTTGTGACTTTTTTCAGCTTTACCAGATGCAAATATCTGGATGGCCCCTATATGGCAGCAAAGAGATACAGTACTAAAAAAATGCCACTTTAATGTCACTTAGGTCATCTGGCAGTTCAAATCAGGTAGTTCTAAATTTTGTAAAAGTGGCTTTTTCTTCGTAGTCCATGTTTATTTTTATTGCTCCTTTTTCAAAATGTACACAACTATATTTTCTAACCTTATTTTTAGTAAGTTTTCCAGGCCATTCATGTTCATGTTTGATTGCTGCTACAAACAATTCTGTTTTTGTTTTTGTTTTTTGTGGGAAAGTTCTATTTTATTAGAACTTAGCATGATTTTATTACATTGTTGGTTGATCTGCATTTGCTTGTAGGTTTGCTTTTAATTTAGTATTCGTTTTGTCTGCTTGACTAAAGTGTTGTTGGTAGTGGTCTTGTGATGGTGCTGAATGAGTACTTGTGAGTTTTTACTGGTAACATTATCAATAGTACTTAGACTTATATACCGCTTCACAGTGTTTTACAGCCCTCTCTCAGAGTCAGCATACAGTGGCTCTGTATGCTTCTCCCACACAGAGAGTATGGGAGAGTATGTATATTTCTCCCAACAGTCTGGGTCCTCATTTTATCAACCTCAGAAGGATGGAAAGCTGAGTCAACCTTGAGCGGGTGAGATTCAAATTGTCAAAATGCTGGCAGTTGGCAGTTGGCAGAATTAGCCTGCATTACTGCATTCTAATCACTGCATCACCATGGCTAATAGCAAAGAATAGCAAAGGTGCTATAAGAATCAAGTTTTTAACAGCTTTTAGAAAAGCTTCAGGATTTTTAATATTCTGAACACTAGTCTTCTCTTGCATCTATCTAGTCTTAAAATCTATCTAGAATTAAAAACTGAAAGCTAGGGTGCTTAAATTGGCCTAGTGGCTGACTCAAAATCTTCTATTTGTTCATCCCTGTATATATATATGACATTGCAGGAAAGTGATCATTTAATAAACAACAAGAAAACATATAAGGGGTTCAATTCTTTGGAGGGAGATTGGCGGTTAAGAAATATGAAATATAAACAAACAAATAAACAAATAAGCTTTGCATTTCAGCTTCCAGAAACAATTATTTTTTAATCTGTATAGTTAACAACTCACTATGCAATTACACAATTAGCACATGAGTATTATTCACATGATGCTTCTTTTGTCTACATTTTCTGTTTTTGCTTTTGGTAACAGGTATAACCAAACAGACAGACTTCACAGATTTTGCAAACACTTTCTTCCTCACCAAGCAGTTTGACACTTCCTGGGTCTCACCAAAATGACATTGTCTGAGCGATGGGATTGGAAGCATGCCTACTTGGACTGAACTCCCTGGATTGGTGGAAACATATGGGGACAAGTTGCTCCTCAAGTAGTTAGGCCATATGTTCTCAATTTTGAGCTGAGCACCTCTCTGAAATAGTTGCTAACTTAAAGCAAGGTGTCTGAAACTTAAAATATTTCTCACCTAGATGTTTTTAACACCATTATAAAATGATTAGATAAGGATGCTAAGCAGTAGCAAATAGTATTCCTGAACCTTTAGGATGTAAGAGAATTAGAATTGTGTGGGAGGGAAAAAGTAACAATCAGTTTCCAAGGATAATCCAGTATAGTTTGTGATACCCAATCATTAGACTAATATGTGGAAGTCAAACCTAATACACATTTTTATTATTTACCTTATGTTATGGCTCTTGAAACATGGAACTCTCCAATGTTCTGTACATCACTGATTATATGGAACTAAAGGCTGATAAGAAAACTTGTTTAAATGCATTTCCTGACCCATGTTATAAACAAAGGTGAATATTTTTGTCAGTGTTTATGATGGTGGATGAATCATAAAGAAAGCCTTTCACCTTTCCCTCCATTTCTCTGCTTAACATTCTTCTTCAGGTTAACCTTGTAAACAGTTCAGAAGAAAATGTATCCTGTTAGGTTATGGTTGAATCCTTTAATGAAATTTCTCAGCTCAGTTCTTTACATTCTTTCTATCTCAAATACTCCCCAAGGTTTCAATTAAGGCTAACATTCCTCCATTAATAAAACTGTGTGTTATTGCTTTCTGCAATTCAAGAGCTATTATTTTCCAGGTCCAAACATATCATTTTTATAAATAGCTGTACAGTAAGTTTAATTCAATTAAAAGCAAGAGAAAAAACATGTTTCATAACAACTAAATTCCGAAATGAGTAATGCCTTTAGGAATCCATGCTTAGGCTGCATACACCATTATTTCTTAGATATTTGTTAGCTTATATTCTGTCTTCTTGTAGAGGCTCAAGTCATCATACACAAAAAAAAATTTCCCCAAATGTTCATTGCAAAAGAAAAATATTGCAAAAGCTGTCTGGTCTTAGAGTACTAACTTTAAGCTACAGATAGCAGGGCACAAATATTGCCTCTTGAATGTTTATTTGTGATGTGCTTCATTACATTTATAGAAGAAATTGGATCAGTCTATTGGCTGCACTGAAGTTTGTTGTGTCCTCAGTTAAGTTCACTTTCTCAGAAAGAATAAAACTTCTGTACAAATGTTTGTGTGCTTATTTCTAGATATGTATTTAAGAAGTAGACTTATATACATGTAATCCTTGACTTACAACAGTTTGTTTAGTGACCATTCAAAGTTAAGCCCATGTCCCACTACACCAACGGATGCAAAGAGGATGTAAAATGGACAAAAAAGCTTGACCATCCGTTGGGAAAACGCGATGCATCCGTTGGTAGAGCACTGGCCACATACTGTTTCATACGTCTTAAATTTCCTGGCACCGTCAACTGGATTTCATCGCACGTTGCCAAACTTTTGAGCGATGAAACTTTCTGCCGCATATGATGTGTACATCTGCGACACATAGCGGGCAACAAACGTTCTATGTCCGTTATCATCCATTTAAACATCCGCTTGTATCCTCTCTGCATCCTCTGGCCATCCCCAACTCACATCCACTGGCAGCTGAAAACGAAAAGGGAGAAGCGAAAGGTACAGCGGAACATCCACACAGCATTAGTAGCAGGAAATAGAAAGGATTAAGTGAAGTTGCATCTCGTATATAAAGCATTAAAAGCAACAAAACGTTCGTATATGAGGACATATCTCGGATATGTTAGGATGTCTGGTAGTATGCCTAGAGTATGATGGAAGGACACCTTAGTGGAAAACCGACAATTTCGCTAAAAAAGGGGGAGAAATCACCTGGATTCAGTACTATCAGTCCAGCAGCTGGTGGTGACAGACCTCTTCACTTTGGTCTTGCTCTTCCACGATCATTCCATTAATCATCCACCTGGAATCATAACACAGTCCTTATTGGTAGCTGTGATCATTCAACACCAGAAACCAAGCCCTGTTCAGACTGTTTCACCTTTTCTAACACAAGAGAAGAAGGAGACGTCAAGAGCTGTGTGCGAGTCCGATCGATGGTATCGGGAGAAGAGTGGAGTTTGGACTTATGACAGGCTGATGGTGGAGCCTGAGAAGAAAGACCCTCACCTGCATTCCAGCACTTCATGAGAATTGCCACCAACATGTTTGATGAAATGTGGAGTGTCTGAGACCCATGGTTTGACCAAGCCAGCACCAACTTCCCATCAACCTGGACCGCTGGACTGAAAGGTGGCATACTGACTCGTGCGGCATTCTGCCTCTGAACTCACATACAGAAACATGCAGTACCTGGAGGGGTGCCACACAACAGCATCAAGCAAGTAGTGAGAATCAGCAGAAGTGTGCAGGCATCATCCGACAGATACGTGGAGAAGCTCCTCCAGTGTCACACCACTGAAGAGATGGCTGGAGGAAAGTTGCAGAATAGTGGTATCAGAGGGGAACTTTCCCCACACCTGTGGAGGCATAGATGGGAAGCACGTGGCCTGCAAGCTCCAGCCAAACTCAGGGTCCTCTTATTGACAACTACAAGGGCTTCTTCATAGTATCATCCTGGTTTGCCATGTTGATCGACTACGAGTTATGACATCGAAATGCTTCAGCGAACGGGTCACCTTTCAGATAGCAGGTATACAACAACCAGTCACCTCAAGGTATAGGGTTGGACGCAACTTCATCAAGGGTTTTTCCAGATCCAGACCCCCTACCCAATGACAACACAAGATGTGCCCTAACTTCATCGTGGTTGATGACGCCTACTCCCTCAGAACCTACCTCATGAAGCCCCTACAGTCCAGATACCTCACCCGTGAAGAGAGGCCATCTTCAAACTACAGGCTGTCCAGGGCAACGGACGGGTGGTTGGGAGAACCCTTTGGCATCCTGGCCAACAGGTTCCAGGTACTTCTCACTACCATGGCAGCTCATCCCATAGAACTTGTGAGGCAGCATCGTGGAAGCTTGCTAGTAATCCTGCACAATCTGCATGCGCCACGCTACGGACCCAGTGTTGCAGAACCAGGCTTGTGCGGAATGGTCAACAAGTGGACATGGGGAAATGGATGCCTGTGGATGAGGCAAGGACGAAACCTGATATAGACACTTGGATATTTACCAAGGCCCCAACAGAGGCTTCACGTGAGAAGGAAGCAGACACGCAACACCTCCTGAAACACTGGTGCATATCTCTAGATGGAGCAGTGGGATTGGCAAGACAGGATGATAGATGGTTAATGGATTGCTTCCTGTGAGCCTGTCCTCAAAAAACACTGATGAGATTGCGTGCCTATGGCTGTTGAGTGGCCCTAACAATGGAAATAGGGCATCAAAACGAGCTTTTGTTTATTGTTGAAATGTGTGATCAATGGAATAAATTGTTATTGATAAAAAGGACTATATGTGTGGCAGCGGAGGGGACCATACAGTCCCACTATGCCTTGCACTTGGAGTTTATACTATCCAACAGCTATCCTTATTATCCGCACAACTATCCTTGACCTAATCCACAACAACTATCCTTCCCCATCCCTCAACTATCCTTACCATATCCCACAGCTTATCCTTACCTATTCCCAGCAACTTATCCTTACCCGTCCCACAAGCACTGCAAAGGCCATTAACCATTTTTTTCAAAGTTTTCACCAACACTATTATAGTTAAAATAAAATGAACCAGGTAGTTGTGTGAAGCAAAGGATAACCTTTATTAATAACTGTCTTAAGGTAAACAGTATTGTTTATTAAAAAAGCAAAATGAACCAAGTAAAGCTGCTAAGCAAAGATAAACGTCGAACATGTAACAACTAGTCTCTGGCACTATTTCTCAGTCGAATCTGAGGCAGTCCATGTCTCAGGCTGTCAGAGCATCCAGGGACTGGAGAGCGTGGGCTGTGGCTGGGAGTGCTGGTCTGATGTGCCATTGAGGCTGCCTGGCCCTGAGAGTAAACAGGGGCATGCGTGTGTTCAGAGAAGCTCTCAGAGAGCTGGACTCAGTACCTGTGCAGGTTGAGAGACCCTTTATCAAGGACACTGGATGTCAGGTCCCAAGACGATGACAGATTGTCCATATGAGGGCTTTGGTGTGGGGGTGGAAGGAGGAGAAGTTGTAGTGGGGCTGTCTGGGTCTGCAAGTCTGGCAAGGTGAGGCGTTTGTGCATGCGATGAACCTGGAACCTAGACTGTGAAGGGCTGCTCTGCTGTTGGAAGTCCCTGGTACTTCTAGCCTTGGTAGGTGAGGGGCTGTTGAAAGCCAGTGAAGCTTGTGACATCGCTGGCGGTGGAGGAGCAGCAACCTGGAGTGGGTCAGAGCGGTTCAGCCTGTGCCTTGAGGGATGTGCAGAAGTGCTCGTTATCTTCTGTTTTCATCACCTGGTACTGGGGCCTGCGGCGCTGTGTCCGCATCGAGGGTCTGGCTCACGTAACGGTGATGAAGGGCTTTATCTGGTTCGAGGATGGTATGTCCTGTGGCACCAGCGAGAGAGGAAGATCTGTGCTGGTTTTGCATTGTGGTCCCTTGATCTCCAACAGACAGTGTGGCTCTGGCCCTTTCAGTCTGCCTCTCTCTGCCGCTTTCTGTGGATGTGGAGCTGGGTGTGGGTGTGGGTTGGTCTCTTGTGTGGCTGCCACTTCTTCTACTCATTTGTGCAGGGGATCCTCCACTCCCTAGCCGGCATGGGGAGTGCAACGCTGTCGGGGGTCCTGCCGTTGGGCCCTCCAAAGACACCTGCCTGGACACGGTAGCTGTACCGCTGGAAGAGGAGTTGGCTCTCTGTGGGCTGCTGAGGAGAGGGTTGCTAGAGGGCTGCTCCCTCCTGGTGGACCTCACCCGCCTCACAGGAAGCTGCACTTGGCCAATGATGTACATCTTCGGCAGCTGACTTGACGCAGCATCCCTGGCCAGATTTCTTGATGTTAGCTTTACCATACCAGTGATGCATGTGCTCCACCATCACCAGGCAGTACATCTGAAGCTGTACCAGGCTCTGCTGCCTTGTCTCTCCAGCTCCTGCTTTCCTCTTAGTGTCTCATGATAGAGTCTGTGTCCTTTCTCTCACAAGTACTCGTTCTCCCTCAGCCATTCCTAGCCCTCCTCCTCCATGGTCCTTCGAAAAGCGTTGTGCTGTTTCCTCTCTGCCCTTCTCTCTTCCCTTCCTCTTCCTCCCTCTGGCAGGGGCTTGAGCAGCAGGTCTTTGAGGGCCTTGGGGCTGCGTCCACCACAGCAGCAGCAAGCAGTAGCTAGTAGCAGCATCACCAGCAGCACCAGCACGCAGACGGAGAAGGCACCAGCAGCACAGCACACCATGCAGCAGGAGAAGCACCAACAGGCTTCAAAGAGTCCAGTGCCAGGGGGTGGGATGGTTGGTTCTGTCCTTCTTGCCAGGGCTGGCAGGAGTAGGCACAGGCTTTCTCTCTCCCTGACTTGACGAACCATGTGTTTATTCGAAGATGTTGTAGCAGCACGCTTTCCTCTGAATGCTGATGCTTGCGAGCTGCAATTCTTTATATCTGCAGAGCTGATCAATTCATACTCCTGCGATGCGCAGGAATCGCTTTGCATCCACTATGCATCCGCTTATGCTTCTATAGGCGTCCGTGATGCGTCCATGTCATTGCCGTACGCATCACTCCTTCTGGATACATCCGCTTCGCAATTCTACCCCCGGAAGCCCTTTGGATGTGTCATCCGCTTCCATCAATACCGCTTCCATCCACTAGGCTTCCTATGAACATCTGCTTAACATTCCTTCGCTATGGTAGCTACCCCCACCGTTCCATTTCCGTTTCTCCATTTTCTGTTTATGCAAATTTGGGGCACTTTTTGGAGCGGATAACAATGGATGGAGCCACCCCCGAATTTTTGCTCATCTGCATACGTTTTGCATCCGTCGGCCAGTGGGACCTAGCCTTTACAATGGCACTGCAAAAAGTGACTTTTGTCCACTTTTCATATTTCATATTTAGGACCATTCCAGCATCCCCATGGTCAATCAAAATTTAGATGCTTCACAACAAACTCACATTTATTACAGTTACAATAATTTGAGATCACATGATCCTCTTTTAACACCTTCTCACAAGCAAAATCAATGAGGAAACCAAATTCATTACAACCATGTCCCTAACTTAATGACTGTGGTGATTCAATTGCCAACTGTGGGAAGAAAGTTCATAAAATGGGGCAAAAGTCACAAAACAAAATTCTCAGCAACAGAAATTTTGGGCCCAATTGTGATTGTAAGTCGAGGTCTACTTGTAGCAAGTCAAACTAATTGATCCACCCAGTCTAATATAGTAATTGTGACTACAGAAATTATTCTTTTTAAGAAGAATTCCTTCTGTCTCTTCCTTGATATGCTGAGGAGTGAAACTGGGATTTGCTGTATGAAACCTGAAATGTCTTCACTGACACTGCAAACATTTCACCCCCAAGCCTTTTACTTTAGTTTCATTGCAGATACATTTTTAAACTAATCACGTTTCCATGCAGCCTATGAATGTTTGTATTATTTAATTTGCAAGCTGTTTCAAAACATTTGGAGGCCTTAATATTTAACTATGGGTTTGGGGAGTAACATGCAAATTTCCTCCTCCAATTTTCCCAACCCAGTTTAAAGTGCCTGGGATTCATTTCTTTGCTCATATTGACAAGGATGGTCCTTTCAGAAGATTCAAATAACTCTCTGTAGTCCAAGCTGTCTTTTCTTTTGATGTGTGGATTGGGTTGTTTGCATTATGAATGGTTTTACTAAACCCATTCTTGTTATTCAAAATATCACTGCTGTGCTGTCTTAGCCTCTGTGTTCATTGAATAAACAGGGCTAAATTGTTTAGGATAAGTGTAATACAGGTAGTCCTCAACTTACAACAGTTCATTTACTGACCATTCAAAGTTACTTTGGCACTGAAAATAGTGACTTATGACTGTTTTTCACACTTACGACTGTTGAAGCATCTCCATAGTCACGTGATCAAAATTCAGATGCTTGATAATTGGTTCATATTTATTATGGTTTGGCTTGGAAGCATCTTAACCCATGAAAAGCTTTTAACTATGGGTTAAAGCCTTTAACTATGGATTAAAGTTTGTATTTTTCTTGGCATTCAACGAAGGAAAAAAAATCCATATGAACTCTGAATACACCATAGTGTTTCTGGAATCTCTGTTACAATGAGTTCATTTTCCCAGGTTGTGGAATGCTTTGGGGATGAATATTAATTATATCTCCTGGGACTTGAAGTATCCTGCCATGGGAGAACAAGTCTGGTATAAACAGGAAGTGAAAAAAGAAAGTTGGGGAATATAAAGGCTCACAGTTTCTGTACTTCAAATAGTCTTTTCAGGACAGGGCTTTCCCCTTCCTTCTTAAGTAAGTATGATGGCTGCATATTTATAAATTGCTTGTGATGTTTTTTGCATACAACTATAAACCGATTAGCCTAAAACTCTGGTTGCCAGTCCATTGAAAATAGCAGCATAATCCTCAGCACCCAAATTTAGAATGATACTTGGATTCCCTAGCTGTAATTATGGACCTTGCGATGACTCAAGAAGAAACAGTGGGTTGGGACAGGACTTCATATTTCCTAGTCATAGCTTGTTAAGTATGCATGTGGGCAAATCTCTATCTAAATATCTGTGTTTGTATAGCTATATCCATCTATAAACTATATATATATCCATTTAATCTGCATTAAAGCCTGAATTTGAAAGAGTTCCCTCAAGAAGATTAAGAAGGGGGTTAAGAAGATTTGATGGGGCTGCTGCAGCCCTGCCATATGGATATGAGCTTTCTTTTAAGGAATGAAGCAATTGACTTGTCTGGACAAATCAATTATGTCCCACCCGAGCCATCTCAAGGTAGATTTCACTCATCTGATGTGTTCCCAGGGAATCCCAGGCTACTGAGTAAGCAGGCAGCAGCTGACCTACAAAAACCCTTTCTGGCTCTTTCATACCCTCATTGGCGTCCTTTTCTCAATGCTAAAGCATATGGAAGGACATTCAGATGGTGCAGATAGTGGATATAGATTTTAGAGTGTTAAAAAGGGTCAGAGTGCTTCAATGCAGTCAGTAGTAGGTCATTGACATAAAAAAGAGGGGGTCAATTTATTTACCAAAGTACCTGTAAGCAGGACAAGAAACAATGAATGGAAACTAATCAAGGAGAGAAGTGACCTGGTGCTAAGGGGAAACTTCCTAACAGAGAGGCCAATTAACCAATGGAAGAGTTTGCCATCAGACATTGTAGGTGCTCCAACACTGGAGTTTTTTAAGAAGAGACTGGACAGTCACTCATCTGAAATGGTATAGAGTTTTCTGCTTGAGCAGAAGGTTGGACTAGAAGACCTCCAAGGTCCCTTCCAGCTCTATTCTGATTGATTGATGTGGCATTCAGTGGGGCTTACTTTTGAGTTAATGTGCATAGACCAATGTATAGAGTTGTACATTGTAACAGGTTATGGTCATGGATGGGAATAGCAGATTGTAATGGCACTGTGGAAAGAATGACATATATTAGTGACTTCTTTGAATTTCCCTGCATATTAGGAAAGCTCATCCTAAACTTGCTTATTATTTTTCATTCCTTCTAAAAAAAAGTGTGTGTGACTATATGTATGTATGGGTGGGATTTTTCACACAAGTTATGGAGAGCACTGCCATAGAGTTTTGGTCCCTTCTCAGAGTTATCAAATCAAGGTCAGATCTTGTGGCTAGGAAAACAAGGCCATGAAAACTTGATACCCAATTTCAATAAAGTCCTGAAAATTGAACATTAAGATGGAAACTCTGCACAGGCTCCAGTGCTCAGTGCTATACCCCAAGGGCCTCGCAGTATCTCTGCTGCTTGAAATGGGGGTCCCAGCAGATAAAGGGAGAGAATCTTGTTTGTCCATTGCTTTTTGTCTGTGTTTCTCTTTATTTTATTTGTTACAATTAAACAATAAAGCTTAAAAATATCTTCACCCATTAGTGTGTTCATTATCTCTGGAAAAAAAAGAACAATTTATCTGGCATTTGGCCATTACTTGACACTTGGCAAAACATGGATCAGAAGGATCTTCTAGATAGGGATATGGATCCATCATTGAGAAAGTCAGGACAGTAAGTTTGCAGATTTCATTTTCTAATCACTTTTGGGAATTACTAACCACCTTAAAGCTTTTAGAGGCCTTTGGAATGACAAGTTTGAAAAATCATCAGAGGAGTTTTATCTTCAATTCTGAATGAAATAAAAATTGATTACAAGTTTAAGAACTTAAAGAATTTCAAACGAACAGCCAAAAGGTAAATGATATTTTGATCTATGAAAGTTATATACATTTTAAAGATTCAGACAAACTTAGATTATCAACTTTTTAAATAAGGTTTTGGATATATTTATAAAAATAAAACTTCTTGTGGAAAACAGAATTATTTTGCCTGTCCTGGCTATTGCAAGTTGTAGCAAAAGATAAGTCATGATTTTAGAAACTGGATACAAAAGGGGCTAAAGATTTTAAGAAGAAAAAAAGTACAAACCCATCATTAACTTCAGTTGATACTGGGATTTAGGATTAAGACTTGCTTGCTATTGTAATTACAATTCTTAATAAAAATGACCCTCCCCACTACAAAAAAAAGTACAACACATAATCTTATGTGCTTGCTATTTCAGATCACAGCCATAGCATCTGCAACCACAGATTTTTATAAAACTGGAGGAGGAAATGAAAAAATACTCTCAGATTAAACATGGAAAGGATTCTATCAAAAGTATTATTCCAGTATTTGAAATGAT
Organism: Laticauda laticaudata; assembly: GCA_004320025.1. Taxonomy (NCBI): domain Eukaryota; kingdom Metazoa; phylum Chordata; class Lepidosauria; order Squamata; family Elapidae; genus Laticauda; species Laticauda laticaudata. Next base: position 23,578 of record BHFT01060480.1, read on the forward strand.
CTGATGGATCAATACATTTCATTCTAAGCAATACTTCTAAACAGTTAAAATACATTCCAAAAATTATTTCAGCATTTTGTGATATCCAACATACTCTCTGATACTAAACTGTTTACTTCGGTTGATTCAAAAATGGAGACATTGAATAGGATGTATTGAAAAGAAAAGGAAAGATGAGATTTAGATTAAATTAAAATTCTTCTCATCCAGATATCTTGAAGTCCTAAGAAAAACCTAACTTGAATAGATTTGAAAATCTGCAAAATGACAGTGTCTTGCTACCAGCCCACAGGGAGTCTCTGAATGCCAAGGAATTTTGCAATGTAACTTCTGTTATGACAACAGTTTAACTCAAATAACATGACACCTTTTATTTATACCCTGATTAAATTAGCCCTCAGCAATATATTTACCTTTAATTAGATTAGGTAACTCATTGGCCAGGGATATTAAATTATTAAGTTATAATGCTACATGTTCATTCCATAGGCATGTTGACTGATGATCTGTCGTGTGGCAATAGATATTACTGACACTGTTAGATAAATCATACATCAAACTATATCTAGCATTGGTCCTTTTAAATCAACAGAATTCTAAAAAGGGAATAAACATAATTTTTTTGAACAAAAATCTTTTTTATTTGACCATTTAGGAAAGTTTCAGAAAGGCAGAATCATTTTTCCTGAACTGTATAAATATTAACATTTCTTCTCACTTTTCAATCCTCCAGTTATTGAAAGTAGCATATATGTAACAGGCTAAAAAAAATTATATAAAACAATGTCTTATGTACATTTCAAACTTTTTCACATCAAACTTTCTGATTCAAAAGACAAATAAGTTTGGCTTAAATTGGCATGGTCTATGGCTGTTTCAAACTCGATGAAATAAATAAAAAATCTCAAATACCCAGACAAAATATAGCATCTTAAACATTAAGCTGAGCTCTTATGGATACTTTGTCTTCTGTGATATGGATTATAATATAATATCATATTATAGATCATATCATTATTGCTACTCAGGCAGACAAGCCCTCTGTGAAAAGCAGACCTAAATGCTAATTTTTCCTATACGTTTTCTATTACAATGCAAAAAGCAATGAAAGGAGCAAATATAATGCAGGAGCAAGCAACCTTTTAGCATTCATTCAAAGGAGTAGGTGCAAGCAGCAGCATAGAAATGAAATATTATTAATTTATTTTAATTAAATATTATTAATTTATTTTATTAAATTATAATTATTTATCATTCTTTGGAGCCTATTTTTTAAAATAGAATAATAAAACGATAAAAATTTCCACTGCCCAATCATGTCCAACTCTCGGGGGCAGTGCTCATCTCCATTTCCTAGCCAAGGGAGCATTGCCAGAAGATGCTTCGTGGTCATGTGGCTGGCATGACTATACTGAGGCACACCAAACACTATTACTTTCCTATCAAAGTGGTTCCTATTTACTTACTTGCATTTGAATGTTTTTGAATGGTTAGGTGGGTGGGAGCTAGGGCAAATGGCAGGAGTTTGCCCCATTGTGGGGCATTCATAATCGAACTGCCAACCTTCTGGTGGCAAGCCCAGTGTATTAATGGCTCAGCTGCTGCACCCCTAAAATAGAATAGGGTAAGAGAATAATAGAATCACCAAATTACAAAGTATGAAAGAACTTCACAATGATTATCCCGTAGAAGTGTCTCAGTTGTGTGGGAAAACCTATCACACCAGTGCTGATTAATTAATTAATTATAACATTCAATTTAAGGATATAATTACCAGCCAATGTTCCTCTCTAATTCATTCATAAATATAAGGATACAATGAACTTTTGGTGCTTTGCAAACAAAAATAATTACAAGGTTTTGGACATAAGGAAACATACCCATAGTCCTCAAAATTTATATTAAGAAATAGAGGGGATTGTATGTGTTTAGTTAGTTTGGCGTCGGTCAAATCTTTAACAAAGAAATCAGCATGAATAGGAATGACACTTCATTTTTCTTTGCCTTCTAAAAGGTATGTTTTAATTCATAGTCATGGATCTATTCCAAAATAATGAGGAATTTAACTGATATTTCTTGGAACAACAAGGGGCACCTCTAGCCAATGTAAGGAAAACATACAGAAAAGAGTTAACAGTATTTAACTGCTTTTGAAATAAAGGAACAATAAGCACTATTAGACTGTTTATGTTTCATAAAGATGTTCCCAAATGTTTTGGAATTGTGATAAACCATGGGAAAGTTCAGCCACAAACTGCCAGTACATTCTAATCTTCCTTTTGCTCCTCTTTCTACCCCCTTTGAACTTTGCTGTTTTTCCAAGTGGAAAAAGATGGCCATTGCTAGGCCGAGAGGTGTTTTAATAACCTGGCAGAAACACACTACTCTACCTTTATTCTCAGTTAATCTTCTTGTGTAAATCACTGGATTTGCTCTTTCACTGCAGAGAAGACTGAATGTTCTTGGCAGATGAATAGGTGAGTCAGGCGTGAATCAGAAGTCTATGCAAACTTGTTAAGAGCTTGTAAGCGCCTCCTGTGTGGCAAACAAGTTATGGAAAACCTTCTTCAACCCAGTTCATACCTGAATACAAGAGTGTGCATGTACCATTTGCAAAGAAACATCTCATAAAATCTAGCAATACGGTGAGAAGCCATGCTTTCCCCAATCCATCTGACTTCCTCATCCTAGTTCACAGAAACAAAATCACTGCTGTTATGTGGGAATGGAAGTGATTTAACTTCACCTTCATAGAGCCTTCAATGTGCTTAGAATAAAATATAGGTTTCATTTGCTAGGAAGAGTAAGGATTAGATTGCTTCTCATTACTGTAGACTTATATTCATGTATTTTATCTTTACGTAAAGATATAAATATGTATTATCACATACAGTTCCTCTTTTCTATATGTAGAAATATATATAAAAGGTAGCATGTCAAAGCAGCATTTGACAGCAAATGAGCAGAACTGTAGCAGGTTTTCAAACAATTGCTTGATTTGTATCTGTGAATGTTTGACATGTATTGGAACATTTAGAGATGCAAGTGATAACAATGTTTGATAAGGCAGCCATCACTATTTAATAGTGTATGTCAGTGAATACACAGCAGGACCAACTGGCACGTGACTTGCAAAAAAAGTTTTGTACATTTTCACTTCACCTGTATTTTTCTTTCATGAAAGCCAAATTTTAAAGTCTGTTCTCAAAAGTTTAAATTCAAGGCCAAAGCTTAAATTCAAGGAATTCAACTGAATTCAAAATTCAAATTCAGAAGTGGTAATCTACCACAGGGTTTTTAAGGGTTGTAAAGTTTTGTTTCACCAATTTTACAGAATTAAGGTCAGTTTTCTTGGTAAAATCAATGGAGCTGAACTGATTCTGTTCCATGTGCATTTCAGTGGCGTCATCCTGCTTAAATTGTATAAAATTAATGAGCTAGAAAGGACTTTAGAGGTCTTTTAAAGCATCTCTGATAGATATTAATTCAGCCTCTTTGAAGCTATCCAGAGAAGGAGAAATCTACTCGTGAACAGATAATACAGTATAATATAAACAGGGCTGGACCAGGATAGAACTGAGTGAAAAAATTAATGCAAACTTGGGATGCTTTTAAGAGGGTTAATGTTCCTAGGCTCCTTTTAACACATCCCAAAATATTATTTCTGTTCTGTCTGGAAATAAGGTGCACGAGACCGGGTTCTAACAAACAATTCTTTATTCAAACAGTAAAGTGACGTTTTCCCAAGCCGCGGCAGCCCTTCTTATACTGGTTTGCTCATGGCTTGTGGTCAATGACAGTTGTTTAAGTGTTCCCGCCATTAGGCGGGACAATCGGAATGGCGCTTAAGTAACCAATCCGAGAACTGCCTTTTCGGCCAATCAGTTTAAGGTATTTGGAGTCCATCAAGTTCTATACACAACACCCCTCCCCCCTTGGTTTCGTACAATGTGCGTAACATAGTCACGCAGGTAGGTGGGGCTTCTGCGGGTCCTAGCTGAACTGCGCAGCTCAGTCTCAGCATGGTCCTCAAGCGGTTTGGACAGGATTGCTTTCTCACCGCGTTTTCTCCATGGAACCTCCTGGAAGGGTGAGTCAGCCTTGCCGCTCCCGCCTGAATTTCTCGGGCTGGTTGAGGTGGCTCCACCGCTCCCTCCTGGTTTGTCCGGGCTGGTCGAGCTGGCCTGGTTGTCTCCTTCCAGGAAGGCCTCGCCTCACTCTCCTGCTCCTGGACTTCTTCTCTGTAGGTCAACTATGGGTAAGCGCTCTTATTGTTTCATTTGAGTTTCTAGTTTGGGTTTGTGTAGTGATTGTTGTCTTGTTTTTGGAGGTTCGTCTCTCCCTTTTTTATTATTTTGTGTTTCCCCCTCTCCTCAGTTATTTTTGGCTCATTTATTGGAGTTTGCAGCGGTAGTGTAGTGTTGCGTTCTAATGTGCAAGAGCGAAGCTGGTCGATGTGCCACTTCCATGTTCTGCTGTCATCTAGTGCAAGTCGGTATGACTGGGGCCCTGTGCTTTGGGTAACTGGAAGCCATAATGGGTCTCCAATAAGGTTTTTAGCGTAGACTAAATCACCGATTTCAAAAGAGCGATATCTACTGGAGGAGTCAGGGGGTTTGTCCCAG
>BHFT01060482.1:3502-20759 GCA_004320025.1 Laticauda laticaudata
CAAAAAAAAAAAAGCAACTGGGCTTTGTTAGTTTCTTGGCTTCACGGATCAGAAGCAAAACGTTTTCAAGAGGGGGGGAAAAACTAAGAAAGTTCAGTTGCTTTTTGTAAATCATCTTTGGGATTTCCATCAGGCTGGCCTTAATGGTTAAGAGTGTAACAGGTTTTGAGTCATGCGGCAGGAAGGCATGATAAGTTTTTCCATACGTATTTTCTGAGCATGGCATCCTGCCCTTCTCTTCTATTACTGGATTATTTTCTCGAGTGCAGGAAGAGAGAAAAGAGCATGTTTGAAGGGAATGTTAGGCCAATGATGCAGACAGATTGTATAGTGTCAGGTAGGTGGGGAAAGGAAAACTGTGTAAATAGTTACTGGGTATGTCAACGTTGTTGTTTGTAATAGAGCTGCAGATAATGTTCCAGACATTATGTCTGGCTGATAGTAGTAGAAGACTATTGGCAAAGAAAATTATTTAATTTGTCCAAAGTAAGAGGACTAACTCTGTTTCAGCTAAAGAATTTTATCTTCCTACATTGCCTCTTTTCTAGGAACAGAACATCTAAATAAATATTGGGGTTTTATTTGTACTCTTTGGTTGTGCTTCTATGATTTGTGATGTAGCCTTATTTATTTTTTCATGAAATAAAGACTTCTATTAAGCTAAACATATGGGATCCAAATCTATAGCTAGAGCCGCAGAGTTATTTCCTGGAATCCCGAATATCCATTTCAGTCAATGGAAATGTAACTTCTAAGCTTAACTGATATAAGGAACAAAGAAGGGAGCTCAGCTGTGATTGAAAGAGTACAAGTGAAAATGATAAACATTTGGGAAGTACAGCACTGCTTTTGGGCAGACCAGAATTTTGCTTTTCAGCATGTTACTGGGAAATTAATGAAAAAAACTTTAGAGAAGGCTTTTGCTGATCTTATCAGCTACATGCAACCACCATTTTTTTCCCTTTCCCCTCAACCCATTTTTTGTATGATCAATTGAGTGCATTTCTCCCCTTTGTATTCCCATTCTTTTAGTACTCTCCCTCTCTCTTTCCCTTTCTCTCATAGGTGGAGTAGATATTATGATATAAATTAGATATACCAATAGTTATAGTTCATTTTCTTTTATTTCATGTCTTTAATTTCTTTTGCATATTATTTCTTATTTCTTTTCTGCACTGTGCCCAAAAAGTTGATGCAGATGTACTAGGGATTGGCAAAACATTCAGTGCATCAATGGTTTCATGCACAGAGCAGCAGGCTTGAGGTAACTCTGAAGTGATAAAGTTACAGTAGATGAAATAGAAGGTCTGTTGGAATCTTTCTCTCAAATATCCAGGCTGCAACCCTCAATACATTACTAAAGACTCTACTCCACTGCACAATGGGATAGCATTGTTTATTTTCAGTAGTGCAAAATAGACTATGGAAAGTGATTTTTCTGGAAAAGATCCTTAATTCTGCTGTCTTTTCTCATAGGCTGAAGGGAAATAGCCGGGATGGGCTACTTGCCCCTGACCACAAAAGCCTTGCTGTTGGGACTGGTGATTGCTGCTACAGTAGCAGAAGGGGTTGTGGTTCACAACCAAACCAGAATATGCCAACCGGCCCCACACTGGAAGATAAATGGCGTAGAACCAATGGCTGGAATGGAGGGCCAGGTGACAGTGGTGGTCCTTTTGAAAGCCAGCTGACAGTTCTGCCTCAAGCAAGCAGCCAGGTTAGTTCAGCCCATAGAGTCGATTTTTTGGTTCAAGAGCTATAAAGTGCCTAAACAGAAACCACATCTTTGGCGATGAGGTTGCTGCAGAAAACACTGAAATGAACTCAGCAGTAATTGAACTGTTGAAAAGACTGATTCTCCATCATTTCCTGTTCAGTGAGATATAAAATGAACCAATGGCTGTATGATGTAAGATGTGATATACAAAGGAGAATGGCTATAGTTTAATTCATGAATTTAAATACTGCATAATGTGCATTCAGATATCATGAAAAACTTTCAGCTGTAATAACAGGCTATTTAATGAGACATAAAATATAGTGGTGTCTCTTGCTCTACAGATTTTATCCCAAATTATAAAAGCATCCTTCTTAATTTATCTCTCCTAATGCCTCATAATTCCTAACCAACGATGAGAGTTGCAGTCCAACACATCTGAAATTCCATTATCAGTAATTGGGAGGGGGAGAGGGGTGTTGAATTACATCTGTGCATGTCTTTTCTTAAATGTTATTTATTGCTTTTTTCACAACCAGCCTTGGCAGCTTGCAAGAGAAATTGTCTGGCGATGGCATGGCCAATGTCAGTTTCATTATTGTGAATGAAAAGACCCCTTCCTCCAGGGCAATGTACTGGGAGCTCAAACGCCATGCTCCCAAAGGCATTCCGGTTTTCCAGCAACAAATCCTGGAACCTGATGTCTGGCAAATTCTACTGGGCAACAAGGATGACTTTCTGATATATGACAGGTTGGTAGTACTTGACACAATGGAAGAATTCATTAAGTGGATTTGCAGATACAACATGATTATGACACTCTTGGATTCTGTCAAGCACTGGGGAAATCAGGATATTCAGGCACTTCAAATGAGTATAAAGATTTATTGCAAGCTTAAGCTTTCTATAAGAGTCTGACCAACTAATGGTCAAGGGAAATGTGCGAGAGATAAAAAGGCATTCAAAAGGTGGGCTGGAGTTAGATTTCTTGCAGGCATGCAGGGACTCAAGATTTATGATGTATTTGACCCCTCCCTTAGACTCAGCCTGGTTATCTACAGATTTTACAGTGGGGGCTGAAAGGAACTGACTAGGCTAAAACTTAAAGGCAAAAAAACTATCTATAGAGCATGTATAATAGAGGGAAGAAGGCAAAAGGCATGTTCCCTGACTTTTGGAGAGGGACCTTTTCTTCTCATTCTGTCATTGATAAAAATGTCAGCTTAGTCAAATTATATTCTGTTCATGCATAGATGGACCCTCAAGTGTTCTGAAATAAACTTCTTGTACTTTTTTTCCGTGGCATCTGGGCTCTGCAGGTGCAGGAAGCTCACTTTCCATATCCAGCTGCCATACAGTTTTCTGCACTTACCGTATGTTGAGGCAGCTGTGCGCTATACATCCCACAAAGACTATTGTGGCAATTGTTCCTGGTATTATCTGAACAGCAGCCAGGAGGTAAGAGTTTAAGTCTTCTCTCTCTCTTGAGCTCTCCCATTTAAGCACAACATTTCTTATTTGCTCAGCTTATTTTTTGATACTCCAAGTTTTCTGATTACACATTTTATACAACAAGGATAAGAGAAATACAGTAAAAGGGAAGGCATGTTTCATATTTTCCTTTGCAGTATACGAGAACAACCAAAACTGGAATATTTTAATTGTATCTTTAACTGTAATAGGAGAGACTGAGCTGAACGATCTGAAAGAGTAACTTTCTTTTTCTTCAGAATAACATATGTCATTTTTCTTCACCCTTAAACTGTTCCATCTGGCTTCATCTTGAGTCCATCTCATAATATATCAGAACTTATTGCTATTTCACAGGTGAATAACACAGCAAGTACTCCTGTGATGACAACTGAGGCTCCCAGAGACAAAGTGAAGAGCCTGGAAGCATTAAAAAGCCAGCCTGAAAAGAAAAATTAAGAAGTGCCTAACTTCAAACACCTAGCCCAGAGCCATTCCCATCATAGGGGAATTAACACAGCCCAACCATCCCTCCATTCTCAAAACCATTCAGTTAACCACCACACAAGAGAATCTCACTAAATGGCTATAGTATGGAAATAAACTCTCAACTGTAAGAAACCCCAAAATCTTACACTAAAAAAAATTAAGCAAACAATATAAAAAATAGCTAAGGAGTAAATTTACACATCTCAGGAAGGAACAGCTCCATGTTTGCTTACAGTAAGAGTATACCAAATTATCTCCACAGGGATAAACATCATATTAATCTATAATAGCTTTTGTTTCATTGTGGTGTAACTGGTAATTAACTTGAACTCGAGTGGTTTAATGGAAGGCCTGAGTCCGTAGGTTGAACAGTAAGATGTTTTAGACATTGTGTCTCAGACTATTTTGTGGAAGCACAGATTGGTATTTCTCACTGCCACACCTATCTTCTAGGATGGTGTTTCTCAACCTCAGCAGCTTTAAGATATGTGGACTTGAGTTTCCAGAATTTCCTAGATAGCACTGGCTGCAGTTGGAAATCCATGTGATGTTACCAGTTTGGTAATGAAATATCTGCAAGAAAACCTCAAAGCACAGAGAGCACCAAGGACTTCACAGTTCAGTCCTGAGCTACAAATGTCTTATGTCTACGTCTGTATGCACTTAGTCTTCTATTGCTGGGAAATCAGTTTTGATTCCCCACCTTTACATTTCCTACTTTTCTGCACTCAATGAAGTATGCAGTGTAACCTAAATGTTGCAGTCACTGCAGCCTGAAACTGTTCAGAAAAGTAGTTAGCTAAAATGGAAAGATGGGATGAGGATCAGAATTAGAATTTGAGAAAGGGTGACAAACTAAGTGAGGGCAATGGAAATAAATTTGGCACATTCATATCCGTGGACCTGGATGGCTAATTTGAGGATTGTGATGTATGTGGTGTTCCTGGATTCTTGCCAGAATAAAGAAAATAAAACATAATGAACTGAGTGTACAGAAATGTTACTTGCTTCTATATACATTGCATTGTATGTCGTCAGAAGGTTTGGAGTGAAGCCTAAATAAGTAACGGAACATTATGAGATGAACTGGTGAAGAGAGTTGATTCTTGACATATTGGTAAAAGTGATGAAAATGGATACATCATGTACTGAGTAAAAATAATATCGCATTCTGGTGGAAATAAACTATTTGAAATTACATTCGAAATCTTCATTTTCAATGTCTTCATGGATCAGAAGCATTAGAAATTAAAGCAGTCTTTTACTTAAAGCATGTGCACAAATAAATATGAACAAATCAATTTTTGCTTCAGGTACCAAAATTAAAAATTATTCCTAGTTATCTAAATTGTCTGCTATTCTTCCACATTTGATCTTTTCTGCTTTATGATTTGTTTACCTTTACCACAGATTGGACAAAGACCCTGAAATATTTTAGTGTCGTTAACATGATTAGCAAATATTTGTGAAAGCTTAACCTTTAACTGACTCCTTTTCTCTATAACAGCAGTTCACTCAGAAGAAATTGCTGTTCCATTTTAAAAAAAACTATATCTATCCCCTGGCCTAAGAATAAGGTGACACACATGTTTTTCCCCTCTGGTTTATTTTCACAAAAATCCTATGAGTTTGGTTAGAGCAGGGGTCCCCAAACTTGGCAACTTTAAGACTTGTGGACTTCAACTCCTAGAATTCTCCAGTCCGTGTAGCTTTCTAGGAGTTGAAGTCCACAAGTTTTAAAGTTGCCAAGTTTGGAGACCTCTCGGCTGGACTGACTGATGGCCTCAAGATTAGCTAGTTTCATGAATGAATGGAATTTTGAACCAGAATTTTTCAGCTGTTATCCAGCACTACCAGCTGCATGGTCAAAGTAGGCAAGAGCCCAGTTGCAAATGCATGATTGAAGCCCCAGAGTTTTTAAAATGGTGCCAGAGATGCATGTTAAAAAAAAAAGCTTGAGCTTCTGTTTTGTTCGGAAAAACACGAGGTAGACCGGGTTCCAACAGCAAAGTCTTTATTAAAGTCAGTATGTAGAAAGAGAAAGCAGCGAACACTGGCTCAAGCCGCGGCCGGTCTCTTTTAATATCTTTTTCCCGCCGGCTTGTAAGCCAATGACGTAGTTTTAATATTTGCCGCCTTCCCGCGGACTTGCAAGGATTGGTTCAAAAGGAACCAATCCCTTTATCGTTCTTTAGCACCAGATGGAATGCATTATTTTGAAGCCGGTTATCTAGCATACAGAACAACCCCTCCTCTTGTGTCAGTCTTACGTCGTGACGTAGTCTCGCAATGTAGGCGGGGCTTTCTCTCGGGTCTCGACTGGACCGCGCGTTGATTTGTCGCGTAGTCTTCGACCTGATTCGGAGGTGTTGCTTGCCTTTCTCTGCTCTTCTCTCTGGAACCGTTGGTAAGGGGTGAGGCCTGCATATGCTGGCCGATGCCGAGTTGGGCGTTGGGCCGGCGAGCTTTCGCCCGCGCTGCCGCTCCTGTTTCCTTCCGCGGGCGAGGTTGGAGTCGCGCTTGGCGTGGCCCTCTTTCGGTATGGATTCTCCATGCAATTTTCTCCAAACAGTGAAGTCTGTCGTTTTGCTGACTTTTGATTGTTTGGTTTATCGGGCGTTGGTTTTTGAAAGGTTCTTCTATTCTTATTTTGTGTTTCCCCTCCCTCTGTTTGAATTTCCTCTCTTTTGTCGTAGTTGCGTTGTGTTTCATTGCTCCTTTCTAAGTTTCGGGACCGGATGCTTGGTCAATGTTGCCGGCTTCCACTCCCTCCATCGTCTACCGTTAATCGGATATGGACGTTGGGCACGTTAGGGTCCTGTGATTTGTCGCCGGTACCCACAGTGGGCCCGGTAAAATTTTTGTGCGTATACCAGGGTCGCCCAAATTTTAAAAACTCCTGAGTCGTGTGGAGGAGTCAGGGGGGTTTTTCTGGTGTGAAGTTTGGGGTGTAGCCGATTCTTAGCTTGGCGATCTTGAGTTTTCTCCCCAGTCAGTAGTTCCGATTGGGGCTTGTTGTTGGTTGTGCGTAACTTGGGTGTGTATGTGTTGGCGGGTGAGCAAGCCTGTTTATTTTGGGTTTTGGATGTCCCCATTGTCCATTTCTTCAGGCCCTCCGTTTGGTAAACCTGAACATTCTTTCAGCCCTACCGCTTTGCCGCCGGATGGCCGGCGCTGTGAGGGCAATGTCTCTATACCTAGCGGAGGCTAGGTATTGTTCGAATGGTAGGCTGGTTAGTGAAGGTGCGTATCGGACGCACTAGTACGTCTGGCAGGGCCGTGCGGTCACAAAAAAGTTGTCTAGTTCTTTATTACCATTTCTGTTGTTCGTTGAGTTGGCGATGATTTTCACCTAGCAATTTGAGTATGCCCGAATCAGACGTAGACTGCACGAACTGCCGCAAAGGAAAGCGGTCGTGTCCCTTAGTGGGGCCTGCGGAAAGTCGATATGGATCCGGACACGGGCCCCTTGGTATTGTCTCCCATTCCATTAAATAGGATGCCTTTGGGGGAGTTGGCTGGCTCTCTGGCATTTGTTGCCTGAAGGTGACCCAATATTCAATGTCCCTTATTGCAATGGCCCGCGGCCACCAGACCATAGCTCCTTGGTGGAGGCTTTTCAATTTTACACAACTCTGCCCGGGTTTCCCTCGTGCAACATCGTTCAGGAACCTATTGTTTGTAAATGTTTCTGGGATGACTTACACAGGCGCTCACATCGAAACCACAGTTAGACATCCCTTCTCTATAGATAGTTCTCGGTTTGTTTCTGGTCGCCGAAGGGTTTAAAAGTCTGCTTTTTTGAATTTCCGGCCAGCCTCTACCTAACCCAGTTCAGGTATTGCGCGCCGTCAATGGGTCTTCTTGCCGTGGCTCTGGCGACATCGTCGCGGAGATTGTAGATCGGGGCATGTCTCTATTGTAAGGGCGGTCATCGTTCGGTGCGGGTCTTCTTACCGTTGCTTGGCAAATGGCGCTCTGCTTTAAAGCGTCCCGCTATGGGAGAATTTGTTCCCTGTGCCGGTGTATTAGGTTGTATCGAGTTAGGCTGTAGAAACTCAGACGCACCTAGTCATTCTGGGGACAGGATGTTTGGTGTGGGTTTGTTCCCCGCCAAATCCCAAGTAGCTGGTTGTGTGGTCTCGTGACAATTTGAAAAAGCCCGCCCTAACAGGGTATTCATTGAAACAGTTTTAGCCGCAGCGACAAATTGCTAGGCTCTCTGTCCAGTTGGCCTATAGTTCCGCTCGCTTTTGAATAGAGTTTTGAGTAGTATGCGACGGGCGCCTCTCCTTCCGTTCTTGGGAGATTGGTGGGTGCAGGAGCTCCGCACTCCAATACGTTGATTGCCGTCGCAGGTCACTACTCGTAGGTACGTGCTCGCTGAATTGGATTGAGAACGGGATATTCGAGGTTAGCAATTCTTTTTATTTGTTGAAAGGCTTTCTTCTTTTGCCCACCAAGTCCAAATTGCTTTTTTGTCTAGTAGCCGGCTGTATGCAGGTTCTTGCATTGTGGCTTATTGGTAGGAATACGTTGGTAAAAAGTTTATTAGCCCAAGAATGCCTGTAAACTCGCTTTTGTTCTTTTGGCTCTGTGTGCGTTCATTTATGCTTTGTCTTTCTTTTCGGTGGGGTGATATACGATCCTCTTCCGTCTATTAAATAGCCCAGAAATTCGATCGCTCCTTTGTTGGGCCAGGCAGCACTTTTCTTTTTACTTTAGTCCAGCCTTCCCCTGAATTTGGTTAGTACCATCTTTTAGCTGTCTGTTTAAGTTGGTTTTCGTTTTTTGCTGAGATAATAGGACGTCGTCGAAGTATCGGTACGACCTCCTGTATGCGATTAGGAGCGTGTCCATGGGCTTTGAAAAACGACCTTGGTGCTACAACTGACTCCAAAATTGGAGTAGTCTCTTGCATCTGAATGCCCCTTATGTGTGTCACTATAGTCTGTGCCTCCGCTGTTTCGGGTCTAACTGGGAGTTGTTAGGTATGCTTGTTGCAGGTCGGAGTTGGCAAAAAAATTTCCTCCCCCAGGAGATGTAGCAAGTGTGACTACTGACAACCATAGGGTATGCGCTCTGTTGTAGTGCGTGGAGTCATGGGTTGCCTTTGTAGTCACCACAGATTCGGGATTGACCCCGTGCGGGCTTTATCGGTGGTGTGACTATCGGCGTTTCCCATTGGCAGGTTACATGCTCTAGCACCCCCTGGGCTAGCTAATTTGTTTAGTTGTTCTTCTCGATTTTTGCTTTTAAAGCAAACGGAACTCGCCGAGCTTTTAGTCTTTTAGGGCTAACTTGCGGGGTCCTAAGACTGAAAGAAATAGGTTTCCCTATCGGCAAAATGTACTTTGCCCAATGATCGCCGTTCGAACACGTCCGGTGAGGAAATTCCTGATTGACGAGTCTATTCCTTCCCATCTGTTCGGTGCTCACGTCATGGGTCTTATCCCCCTCGGTCCATCCACAAACCGGAGTCAAGGCGAGATATCCATTCGATGCCCAGGAGGCTGCGGACCTGTCTACAGTCCACAGAAAGCTTACGACTATAGGTCAGCGGGAAGTATCGTCGGCGTGCTGTCTTATACGAGACTTTGAAATTTGCCCATGACCAACATACCGGATGGATTCGGGTTTTGCACTAGGTAGTCCTTTGACGTGTTGCCGCTGCTTTTTTAGGTTCTTGTGTCATCGTCGGGATGCCAGCGGACTAGTTGCTTGTAATGTGTATCCACGAGACTATAGAAGGAAGGCATCCCGAGTCCACCTCCATTTCGCAGGGTTTTTCCTTCAATTTTCACTGTACATTGACTTTCTTTCCGCTTTCCCGTCTTATGGCGCTTCACTCTATTGTAAGCAAAGACTGGCTTGATGTCGTTCATTGTGTTCTTCTCCTGTTTGCGGTTTGGCTCTGTTTTCGCGACCACTTTTCTCTCCGGCTCGCCGGGCGGGCTAGCGGCTCGTTATAAGTGGTGGGAGCGAATGTGCGCAGCGTCTCGTCGGGCTTAGTGGTTGTCTTCTGTTCCTGCAGATACTTTCTCTCAGATGTGCCTCGTTATTCTTTGCAACTTCTGCAGATCTGGCAATCTGAGATATCTGACATTCTCTCTGTTAGCTTTGCGGGGATGCTTCCGTCCGCAGCCAGTCTGCATTCCCGCCAAGAAATTTTCCTTTCGCGCTGTCTCTTCTTGCTCGGCATGCGTGGGTGGGAGTCCTTCGTCGTCTCCGCTTCGTATGCACATCGGACCTTCTTCCCCATTTATGTTTCAGTGTGTGGGGTGTGGTAACGGGAGATTGTTTCCTTTCGTTGGCCGGGATTTTTTTCGTCCCTGCTAGTGTTCATACTGTCTCATGCATTCGTAACGCGACTTTTTCTGCGGCGTCTTTCGGCACTGGTGGCTTCCGCGGATGGCCTCCGGACTAGGGTATGGTTCTTCGGCTGTGTTTCAGCAGGCAGCCTCTAACTTTTGTGCTGGCTGAATCGTGTGACTCAGCCCCCAAGATCTTCTCCGGTCCTCTTCATCGGCCTGTCAGAGGTTTGAGAAGTTCGCATTCTCCCCCTATTCTGTCGGAGAGTGCGGCGATGAAGTCGGCTACCGTCTCTCCTTCTTTTCTGGATCCCTCCGGTAGAAGTCCGTGTCGTCATATAGTGGAGGTTTGAATAACCGTCTTTGGCATAGTGTGTTTTCAGTGAGTTTGCGCTGCTTCGAACCAGGTTTATTGACTGCTTTAATCGTCTCAGGGCTTCGCCAGGGGCTTTTGTCGAGTTCTGTAATATGGTTAATGTGGTCGCTCCCAAGTGGTTAGAAAACCGGCTCTTTTGCGTTGTCTAGCGGAGATGTTTGCCATCTCGCTTGCTCTCCTAGGTACAGTGTCTGGAAGCCGTCTCATACGAGTCTCGCCGTCTTCCCCTTCATTGTGAGATTAAATGGAGTGCGGGCGGTTGCTGTGTTGCGTTGTCCCAGCCATTTCGTTTGTCGTCTGGAATTGTTTCTCTCACCTGACCTGTGCTCGTGAGGTACCTCGCGAGTGCTTAGGACAAATCCCATCCTCGTTCGCCCAGTCGTTTTTTTCGGACAAAAACACGAGGTAGGAACCGGGTTCCAACAGCAAAGTCTTTATTAAAGTCAGTATGTAGAAAGATGGAACAGCTGGCGCTCAGTCGCGTCCGGTCCTTTTTATATCTTTCTTTCCCGGAGGACTTGTAGCGATGACAGTTGTGTTTAATTTTGCCGCCTTTCGGCCGCGAGGCTGACAGGGATTGGTTCAAAAAAGGAACCAATCCCTTATCGTTCTTAGCAGCCAATGGGAATGCATTATTTGAAGCCGGTTATTAGCATACAGAACAGCTTCAATAGTCTCAGCCATCTTCTTGCACAACTTAACATCATCAGACAGCAACATCATATGGTGGAGGGGGGGAGTATTGAATCCCCCCCTGCCATATGATGTTGCTGTCTGGTGATGTTAAGTTAGTAACATGGTTGTTAAGTGAATCTGGCTTCCCCATTTTGAAAGTTATCAGTGCTATGTAGACGTTCAGGGCAGGGAAATACAGGTAGTCCTTGACTTACAACAGTTCATTTAGTGACCATATAAAGTTTTGCAGAAAAAAGTGATTTATGACCGTTTTTCACAGTTGCGACCTTTGCAGCATCCCCCATGATCATGTGATTGAAATTAAGATGCTTTGCAATTGGTTCATATTTATGACCATTGCTGTGTCCCAAGTGTCAGGTTTGGAATTGTTATTAAAAGCTGCCACATAGCTGCGGAGGATTGGAGGGGGCTGATATTGTTTGAGTAGCTCTCAGTAGACAAAATAGATTCTTTAGTAATTCAAGGTCATTGTGAAGGCACATCAAGAATTGAGACTGAGGGGAGATTGATTCACGTGATGTATGATGTGGGGAAAGGGGGATGCTTTGTAGGTTGGGTCCTTGTGGGAGGTCTGAGGGGGAAACTTTAGTTTCGGAATTCCATAGAGGTATCAAGTTTCTATTCTAATAAAAGTACTTTGAGATTATGGTTGTCTTGGAGTTACTGGCTGGAATGGATAATCTATGGAATGCTGACACTAAGGTCATGCGATCTCCTTTTGCAACCTTCTGAAAGCGAAGTAGATGGGGGAGCTAGATTCACTTAATAGTTGGGTTACCAACTTAACAATTGCAGTGATTCACTTAACAAATGTGGTAGAAAAAGTGGTAAAGGGGAGAACTTAACTAACAAATTTTTCACTGAGCAAAATAAATTTTGGCCTCAACTGTGGTCATTGGTTGAGGACTAGCTATACTGCCCTGTTTAACATAAGACAAGAAGTAACATCTAGCTAGACGTCTTTATTGTTACCCTGTTAGACTGGCTGGAAGGAAATAACATCCTTGTGGAGGAAGAGAGAAGATTTCAACAGGGAGGATTTCAGGATGTTTGCTTTGTGTTCAGTTAAGGAATAATACTCTCCCCTTTCATTGAAAAATATGACAGGTAGGCCTCAACTAATGATGATTTGCTTAGCTTAGATTACCATGAACCTCCCCAGGAATACCTATGATCTAGTATCAAAGTGACAATGGCCAAGATGCTCTCCCCCTCCCCATGGACATATGAGCACATTTTGGGCACTCATCAATCAGCCCACATTTATGACTGCTTGCACCTTCCTATGATCACATGACTTCATTTTATGATATTTTTGCTGAAAACCAGGATTTACTTCTGATTTTTGGCAAAACTGGGCCATAGGAAACCATGGGTTCGTTTAACAACCACCACAAAATTGATCACAAAACTTCATAACTGTCACAACTTGAAACCATAATGGTCAGGCTAAGCCTAAATCAGGTTAAGCCTTAATCAAGGACTACTCGTTCTCAGTTACCTATGTCAGCTCTTTTGGTTTTGTTGGTAGATCTCAGGCAACCTTAACTGGAAATAAAACAGCAGAGCATCTGCGATAGATAGTTACTGACTCGGTTATATACTTTGTAAATATACCAGTTTGAGAGTGAGATGTACCATCACTCAGTATTTCTCAAATGTGGTGCCAGCTAGCAAAGAAGTTAAACAAGAATGCATTTTTCCCCACTATTTTTAATTACTACATGAATGCAGTGGTAAATGCCATTAGCAAGGAAGAGTCTTACACCTTCAAAACTGAGGAATAAATCTATTGCTTTACCCAGACAGTGTTAAGCTATTGTTACAGAGACCAGAAGGCATCAGAAGAGCCATGGAATAATTGGTCCCTTTCTGTAGAGACACTCTTTACAGATTAACTATGTGAAAACAAAGGTCATGCATTTTGCAAGGCCTTCAAAAAGTTTTGCTGGATCTTCAAAGGACAAATAATTGGACACTTCCCTTGTTTACATACCTGAGAGTTGTGCTGCATTATTCAGGGAAACAACATACTCACATTTCTTGGGTTGCTTTGAATGCTCAGAGGAGCTCAGTAGCAATTCCACGCTCTCTTTTGCTCTAGAAGAACCCCAGATATTCCAGCTGCTTTGAAGCCAAGACCTTTTCACAGCATCTCTATACAGTGCAGTTAAATCCAGGTCTCAACTATGAGGAAACTGGAGAATGTTCAAACTTAGCATCAGCAATTTTCTCAAGAAAATTATTTCAAGTAGGGCTCCTAACGCTGTTGTATATTCAGAGGCAGAGTTTATAACAAGGGGATGGCGATGCAGGCTTAGATATTGGCTAAAAGCCAAGAATGTCATTAAGAGCGCAATTGGGGCATAACAAATTTATTTTTTAAATCAGCATTTCATTTGGCTCAGATTATAAATACCAAACTTGGAGAGCAAGGGGGGTCTTCTACAACTGCAATTGAATATCTTACTGTCAGCAATGTCAGAGGGAAAAGCACCTATTCTAAAAAGTTTTGTCCCTATGGAGATGGGAGTCTTGAATCACGGGATAGTATCCTACTGTCCTGCAATTTCTCCAGAGAAGCTGCTATGAAAATTGGAGTGCTTTTTCTGTTTTTGTAGCAAAATAACAGACTGAATGTTGAAATTATGAAACAAATATCAGGGTTTTGATTTTCTATTTGTTTTGCAATTGTTCAAAATGCTCTGTCAGGTAAAAAAAAGTCTGTGTTGCTTTTCTGTTCAATTGGAAAAAATTATGAATTTGTGGTAAAGGTTTATGAAGGTAACTAGAAACTGAGACCTTAAGATAGAGGAAGGAGGCCTTGATGTTTCAGCTCATAGTTAAAATATGCTAGAGCTACAGAAGGATACTGTCTCTTTGGGGCTAGCAAATTAGTAGCATCAACAGACAAAGCTGGCAACAAGTTCCTGCTGAAAACAAAACACAAAAAAAATGTTAGTGTACAGTACTGAGCTTAAAGGACCTGACTTGGATGTATGACAGATTCCTATGAGATGGATCCAGCTATGAATTCCAAAGTAGTTATGTTTATATCTGCTGTATTTCATTTAAACATGAATAAGTGCAATCCCAGAGATCGCAAATTGTCTAAACATGACGACGTCTGGATTTTGCTTTATGTGCTGGAAAATTATTCTGCTGTTTACTATTTTGGCTGTGTAGCAGTATTAAAAACAGTTGACTTCATTTTCCAAAGTGAGATTAGAAATCAGAGTCTCCCATCTTTTTTAGCCTGATGCCTTAACCACTACAAGTCAATGACTCTCAAATCCTAATATAGTGATTAACAAATAATAATGGCTCTTCAATCCCCATTTGAATATTGCCAGCTAGGAGGAATCTAATAGACCTTAGACCTTAGATTCTTAGACCTTAGCCTATTGTAAGGAGGCAATGTGATGTAGTAATTAAAGTGCCAGACTAGGAATTAGGATACAGGTTCTGGATCTCTCTTAGGCTTTGTGTCAATCACCCTCTCACCAAAAATAGCATCAGGCTCTTCAAAAACCCAGCTGAAGAACAACCCTCTTGTTGCATTAGTATGCACTAATAATTCACTGTGGGAACTAGACAAGCACAGGACAAATAAGAAGAATCTGCAATTAAGCAGACCAAATGCTAAGACTTTGTTCTGCTCTATTTCAACAAGACAAATTCATCTCCACTGTATATGACATCTTTTTAAATATCACTATTTTATCTTCCCTTATTTTCCTTTGCGAGTTAAATGCACATAGCATTTGTGTTAAAAATCACTTAAGCCCTTTATTTACAAGTTTTATAAATTATTTCAATAGAAGAAAACTCTGAACAGTTAATCCCCTGTCTTCATTAATTCAACGTGGAACTGTTCAAAGTGTGGTGTAACTCACATAGTTTTCAGGTCCAAGATCAACAAGCAGCCAAGAAGTGTCTGTGGCTTTAGAAACTTGCCTGCTTCAGCAGCAGGCAGGGTCTTGTAGCAAGAAAATTCAATATGTATGATTTTGTCTTAGCCACAGGGGTTGTAAACCATGGTTCATGTACTACCATAACATAAGCTTACATTCACAGCTTAGGAAAGAAATTCACCAGAAAATTGGACAGTAGTCTGTTACTTTTCTGCAGAACAAGTATGATATGTTAAGTCTGTCCTAGAGCAGCAGTTGCCAACCGGTGGGCCGTAGCCCACTGGTGGTCCGTGAGAAAATTTTGGTGGGCCGCAGAGGAATCTCACCCCCAGAACCCCTCCCAAAGCAATTAATCCAGGCTGCATGGGAACACAAGGCTGCGCCACCCACATGGCCCATGGGAACCTTCCCTGCCCACTCACTCCTTACCTGGCAAACTTGCCCGCTAAATTGCTATTTTTCCTTCCCCCCCCCCCCANATTTTTCCCCCCCCCCCCCCAACCATCATCTGTTCTGATGTGCTGGGAGATTTAGATTAGCTAGGAAGCAGGAAATCATTGGATTTCTTGCTTTCTAGCTAATCTTTAGATTTTCGGCTCTGCTTTTAAGCACAGCCGTATTTCCCTTAGGACTGAAACTTCTATTATTCAGTTGCAGACTCAGATAGTCAATGGCAGAAAGATAGATCTCTGAATTAATCTGTGATTCTGTGAGCAACTCAATCTACCTGCCTGCTTTGCCTGATTTTGGGTAAAAGTTGCTCTTTTTTTAATTAAAAATTCAATATTTACATAAATATTTATAATACAAGCCATGCCCAGCCAGTCACATGACCACCAAGCCACACCCACAAATTAGGCCACGCCCAAGAACTGGTTGTTAAAATTGAATCTCATCCCTCTGTGTGTGTGAGAGAGAGAGAGAGGGGAAGAGAGGGAGAGGGAGAGAGAGAGGGGAGAGGGAGGGAGGGAGGAAGAGATGTTAGATCAGATCTCTCTATCTCTCTCTCTCCCACCATCAGTCAAAATTCATATTAGTGGTCCCCAGGATTTAAAAGTATGAGTTTGGTGGTCCCTGAGGTCCAAAAGGTTGGTGATCCCTGTCCCAGAGGAATTTTTACTTTTATCAGCAGAATATCTTAGCCTGATGACTGGAATCTCTAACAACTGAGATAGAAGACAGGATTGGCTTCTACCTTGGAAGAACCATATTCCTAATATCCCAACATTTCAGCACTGAGGATCCCTCTTGCCTTGGGGCTGTGGGGAATAGCCTAACCAATGCATGGCTGTTGTAACCAAAGATCACTTGCTAAGAATTCTGTACCTGTCCTTTGGGTTCTGCTGGACTAAGTAGGTAAGTTGCTCATTTTTTCAAATTAGCATAAAATTGTTCCAATCAGTGGTGGGTTTCAAAAATTTTTCCTACCGGTTTGGTGTGAGTGTGCGCTTTGCACACATGCGTTTCAAACTCACCTTCTGCTGTAAGCCCTGTGTGTGAAACAGCTGATGCGCGGCAATCGGCTGTGCTACATGAAGCAGCTGAGGTTGAAAATCAGGAAATAGAGGTCAGTATAGAGCCGAGGCCGGTGGGAGGGCCCAGCAGCTGATCATCGGGGCCAACTGGTTCTCTCACAGATGATTCTCGGAGCTACCAGTTCGGCTGAACTGAGCCAAACTGGTAGAATACCATCACTGGTTCCAATGCTGCCTCCCCCCCCACCTCCACTCAGGTTGTATCTTTTGTGACAAGGACCCTTAGTGATAGCCAGTCAGAGCAGGTAAGCAAAAATATTTTGTTCCTGTTGACACATGAATCCAGGAGTGGCTCAAGGGAGGTAGCTGCTGCTTTTGTTCTGCTTAAGGCAGTCAGACCCACTGTGGAATTTGGTAGTTTGCTGCATTTGGAAAGAAAGAGATCATAGAAGGATGATCTAGTACAAGCACTTTTGTTGCCTTGATAGTCATCAAGTCACGTGTCATGTTTCCAATGAACTGTACAGCTTTCAAAACAAAAACAAAATCATTTGGTAGAACAGGCTTCAAACATCACACTAAATCACTCTGTATTCATCATGCCTTTTTAAATAAGGCTCAAGTGGCTGGGTTCCCTCATTGCCAAAAGGCATGGATTAAAGTAGCTGAGTCAGAAACAGATGAGCTTATCCAATGTTAAGGCTAAGTCACACTGGCCGATGGATGCAAAACGTATGTAAAAAGGACACAGTGGACAAGCAAATTTTCCATCCGTTGTTATCCGCTCTCAAAAGTGCCCCAAATTTGCA
>BHFT01060489.1:0-14397 GCA_004320025.1 Laticauda laticaudata
GAAAGAAACAACTACTTACCTGGAGATGACTTCAGTAGAGAAGAACAGGTGGCGGAAAAACATCAAGAAGCCACTCCAGAAGGGAGCAGCTGGGCTGACTCTACCAGCCCGGATAGGCCAGGCAGGAGTGGCATGGATGGTCCACCTTCCAGAAGGTTCCACAGAGAAGGACGGGAGAAACAGCGATCCCGTCCGAACTTGCCAAAGACAATGACGTGACTAAACTGTGCAGGTTAAGTAGACAACACAAAAGCCCCGCCTACTTATGTGACTATGTAACGTAGGACCAAACCAAGAGGGGAGGGGTGTTATATATTAGCATACTCGTAATACCCTGTTCCCATTGTTCCACAAATACTCGAATCTGATTGGTGTTTTAAATGACAGTGATTGGTCGATAATTACCACCATATGATTGGCCCGCCTGAGCGGTGGGAGATTTCAACGAGCCGTCATTGGCCACGAGCCGCGAGCCGCGAGCCACCTCTATAAAACAGGCTGCCGTGGCTCCACAGTCAGACGGAACCTAGCAACTAATAAAAGAGCTGAAAGTCACACTGGTCTCAAGTCTTTCTTTCCACAAACACAACAGTCACCTTTCTAAAAATAAAAATAACTCTTTAGAAGCACATGCTGCTTGGAGGTGGAAGAGATCAATTATTTCTTTAAAAAACTGTGCATATAGAGAACTTTCAAGATTATTACATGCTGAGAATTGCTTTTATTCTACTGTTGAACTATCAACAATTCAGAAAGGGAAAAATGTGAATGCTCTGAAAACTTTCTTGTGGCACATTAATGCTTCCCAAGAATTCACATTAGCAAACATATAAAAGCAGCAGCTTCCAAACTATTTCAGGACTTTTGAAATGTTTTGAAATTTGGGGGAGGGAGAGGTTGTCCTTCATTTTTGAGCAGGTGGTTAGAGCAGTGTCTGGTGCAGAGATCACTGCCAGGTTGCTAAATTCTTGACACAACTCCCTTGCATCTTATTGAAACAAACTTCATTTTACCCAAATGAGGATGAGATTTTGCACTTGGGATAATCCAACTGAAGGTGCTTCACACAGCTGCAGAAACAGGACAAGTTCCAGGAAATGATAACTTTGAAACAAGTTGATAAGGCACTGCAATTTTTTTTATTGCAAAAGTTTTGCTTTGGCCTGCAAAACCTGCAGCTCCTCAAAGTACACATTTTTTTCAAACCTCATTCTCTCTCTGTCCAGGAAGTTCCAAATAATAATAATTAGGAGCATAAAAAGCAGAGAAAGGATTGCAATGTCTTGGAGGCTTTGGATACACAGTGCTCATCACCCTGATACAACAACTCATTACAGGGCTTCCTTCTGATTTGCACTTGCAGTCTCTGACCTGTAATAACTATATTTTTGGAAGATCATTGGAAATTGTTGTATTCCCTCTATCCCCAAAGATTAGTGAAACCTAATAACATTGACTATGCTTTGATTGACATTATCTAGAGTCCATGGCTGAAACCTTCTTTTTAGATTCCATTGTAAAACAACAACAATAACAACAATGTCAAGAGGAGTAAATAAGCTTGATTTATAAAATCTCTGAAGAAGTGATATTTGCAAAAATGTGATCTAAATATGACAATAAAAAGCAACAGCTTGAAAAGAAGTTAAAAAACTGGAAAACCAAAGCATACCATGGACATTTTTGAAACATATTCTAAGAAAATCACATGGAACATGGAAGTTTCTTAAAATGGTACAAATAAAGAAAGCAAAAACAATATTTTTGGCTGCTCAAGAATCAGCACTTACATCAAATGTCATCAAGGCAAAGATAGAAAATACTATTTTGAGTAGCAAATTTGGATTGTGTTGAAATAAAATTAAACAGTTGATCATGTAATAACTAAATATGGGAAAATGCAAGACTGATTACAAAAATGGCATGATAGAGTTGAAATATATATTGGCATTTATGTGAAAAGTATAGATTCATGATCAGTAAGGATTGCTGGGAACATGAAATCACAGAACGTCATTGAAAGTGAGAACAAATATTTTATAGGCATTTAAAATCCAGGCTGCTTGACACTTGGAACAGATACAACACAACTAATACAATTGGCATTGGAAACAGCCATGTTTAGTTTATTGATAACTTTGATAATCATAAGATAAAGTAATGCTGAAGACAATTGGAAAAAATACAAAATATTTAAAATGTGCAAATATTATAAAAATCACAAATATTTGGGCAAAAAATAATTCACTTGGTTGGTTTTGGTTTTGAACCCATAGATGCAGTGTCACAAAGACCTAAAATATGGATTGCTTAAATTTAAAAAAACAACAACAACAACTTTAGCCCAACTACAAAAAACAGGTATTGAGCATTCCTTAGATAATAAAATGCTACTTTTATAATTTCCAAGTCCTTAGATAGAGCTCAAATCATGAAGAGGAAAATCAACCAATATTAGCTGTGACACACAATTAGTGGAAATAGAATATAATAATAAATGTTGAGGAGAATAATGCCAGTCTATTTTTTTAGTATGATTATTTTAAATACCTGTTCAGAGATCATGGAAATGAATACCCCATGACAATTTAATTACTTGGCTTCTTTGTTTTGGTGGCTAACTGATTTAGGGAGAGGTCCCTGAAAAAATTTCTGGAGATATACTGTAACACATAAATCTGCTCCAGAGGTGGTATTCAGCCAGTTCTGAAAGGTTCTGGAGAACTGGTAGAGGAAATCTTGAGTAGTTCGGAGAACCGGTAAATACCATCTCTGGTTGGTCCTGCCCCCATCGATTTGGCTGAGTCTTCTTTTGTTGCCCTGCACAGGAGAACGGAGCTGGAAAGCAGATTAGTGGGGTAGGGTGGGAATGAAGATTTTACAGTATCCTTCCCTTGGAATGGGGTCAAAATGGGGATTTTGCAGTAACCTTCCCTTGGAGTGGGGTTGATATGGGGATTTTGCAGTATCTTTCCCCTGCCACACTCACCAAGCCCTTCAAGCTACACCACACCATGAAGCCACATCCACAGAACTGGTTGTAAAAAAAAAAATAGAACCACCACTGATCTGCTCTACATGTATATGTCTGATAAACATTACTCTGTAGTATCTACGTGTATATATTCATGCCAGTACAATAAGGAAGAAAACATTATAGTAAATTTATCATAATTAAAATTATATTGAAGGGGGTGGAACTTTAAAACAACTGTAATTAATTTAGTTCAGCAGTTTCTCTACATGTGAGAATTGGGAATTGGTATAACCCTATAATCAGTGGTGGGATTCAATTTTTTTTACTACCAATTCTGTGGGCATGGCTTAGTGGGTGTGGCTTAGTGGGCATGGCAGGAGAACAATATTGTAAAAACTCCATTCCCACCCCACTCCAGGGGAAGGATACTGCAAAATTCTATTCCCTCCCCACCCCACCCCACTAGCCTGCTTTCCAGTTCTGTTGTCCAGTGCAGGGCAACAAAAGAAGACCTAACCGATCAGCTGGGAGGAGGGAGACAGAGTATAGATGGGGACAGGGCTAGTCAGAGGTGATATTTGCTGGTTCTCCAAACTACTCAAAATTTCCACTACTTGTTCTCCAGAACTGGTCAGAACCTGCTGAATACCACTTCTGCCTGTTATGATGAAAAATCCACCCATTTTGGCTCCAGCTTTCTTATTATCAGGTGTAGCCCATACTGGTTTATTCATAAAGAAATAGGTTTACCAGCACTATGAGCTGTTCAGGAATGAAGTAGATTGATGTAAGAAGTGGTCTACAGTCCTTGTCTGCAAGTGTTTAAAACATTTGTGGTCAGCCATTTATCAGGGATGTGTAGTAATAGATTTGTAGGACTATCTAGATAATTTAAATGAACCAGAGTGATTCAGTAGTTAGATTGCAATATTGCAGACTAACTCTGTCCATTGTCAGGAGATCGATGCTGCCCGGCTTGAGGTTGACTCAGCCTTCCATCCTTCTGAGGTCAGTAAAATGAAGACCCAGATTCTTGGGGGCAATAGGTTGACTTTGTAAACCACCCAGAGAGTGCTAAGTGCTATTAATAAGTGCTATTTGCAAAATCCTTTCCTACCCTTACATTCTGTCATTCTGTAGTAAGCAGTAGCAGTGGCTCAGGATGTATGCATCTCTGGAAATGCGAGGAACTGAATCTAAGACTTTTTACAAGTAACATGTACTGTATCCAGTATCTCTGTGCTATTGCCTCTCCTTTCCATTAAATGGCTTGAGAAATAATCATCAATCTATAAGCAAAGGAAATGCTAAAGTTAGGTTTTGAATATATGGCATTTTGAAAAAGAATAAAAGATGAGACTTCTCAACCTGTTATAATTTCAAGAAATGCTGCAGATGCAAAGGATATTTTTAAAAAATAATTCCAAGAACTCCATTCCTCTAATTGGTCAGTTCTACTATATTTATTAGAAGCATCTCTAAGATTTGCATGGATGTTAGCATAAAGTCATGAGAGACAAAATTACTTTCAAACAAGATTCTGTCATATAAAATAAGTGTCAAAAATATACTGTTTTTCAGTTGTTTGCTAGATTTACAGTCACAGATAAGTGTTCCCTCTTGTCTTTTCTTTTTCAAAACAAGACCCCACGGTTTGAATCCATATGCCAAGGCTGAAGTTTTCTGGTATTCAACGAATCCAGTACATGAAAGCTGCCTTTCTTTATTTCAAATCAATATTTTCCCCCAAAGATCTCTTCATATTTTGAGATAAAAAACCAGATATTTTCCCAATCCTTTCCCTTCTGTTTTTTGCTTGTGTGTTTCTTTCCAGTTGGCAAAGTATACAATAATATTGTAATCCTTCATGGCATAAAACAGAAACATGTTTTCTATTGAAGTTTATTACATTTTTATTCTTTCTTTTCTTTCTTTTAATTTGATCAAGTTATTCAAAGATCCTGGGACATAAGCCAGTCTTAAATTTGCAGACAAACCACAGATAGATCTCTTTGGCCATGTACTCACTAAAGTACAAAGTTCATCATGCTCTGAATCATTTTGCTTCTATGAATGTATTAAAAACAAAACAAAATGTAGTAGAGCGGCGGATAATGACTGAGGCGGACACGGAACATCAGGCAGGAACCTTTATTTAGAAACAAAGGGGATGCCGCGACTGCTGGGCTAACGAGCAGTCAGCTAGTGGCAACAGCTGATGCCATTTGACAGTGCTTTATATAGCCGGCTGTCTGTCAAACGCATCAACCAATCAAAGGTCCGCTCACTCCCACCAGGAATGCTGATCCAGAGGCGAGCAACTTCGCAACAGACCAACACTCCTTTCCCCTGGCAAGGAGGCATGCGCAGTCCCACAAGTAAAGCTGGCCGTCGCTCTGCGCGTCGGAACATTGCCAGAACAGGCGGCTCCTCTGTTTGCTTGTCGAAGCTCCTCTGCCTTCAGGGGCACTTTTCGGCAGCTGGTTAACTCGCCTGGAACGCCTTGTCCTCTGGAGCTGTCTGGAAGGGTCGTCAGGCACCTGCGAACAGCTAGTACCCTCCGATCCATGGCTCTCCCGGGTGTCCTCATGTCGGCAGCGGCGCAGGCCTCATCGGCTGGTAGTAAACTCAGTCATGGTGTAGACCTGGGTCCATCAGTGGCCATCTTTCCAATGTCGCCTCCTCAGCTTGGTCGAATTGTCTGCCCAGGTACATTGACCATCTGTCCAGCAGCACCCCCTGTATGACTTAGGCCTGGTCACACTATGACCTTCCTGGCACCATAAGGGTGGCCTGCATAATTGCGGCCATAAACCAGGTCATTTAAACAAAACTCCCTAGGCTGGCTTCAGACCAAGAGAGTTACTGACGGTAGGGGGTGCAGCCTTCCAGCAATCCTCAAGCGCCTACCCAGTATAGGAGTTCAGCTGGACTTATTGGCCAGTGGCACAAGGGTTGTATGCTTGTTACATCAAAGAATCTTGCGACAATTTAGAGTGACCATCACTTTCGGCCAATATCTGCCTAGGCTTCTTTCACTGACTTACAATCCCCTGTCACATGCCAACGCGGATGCAAAAACGTTTGTAAAAAGGACCACACGGATGATAAAAAATGTTCCATCCGTTGTTATTGCTCTCAAAAGGGCGCAAAATTTGCATAACCAGACCGAGAAACACGAGAAAGGACGAGGACGGCGGATGATGCAGGCAGATGGAAAACGGATGCAGCGGCAGCCTGCCGGATGGGAATGGAGAGGCAGATGGCACAGCGCTAGCTTCGGGGACCTCAGCAAACGACGCGAACAGATACAGCGGATGCAGACGTACGCGGAACGCATGAAGCGGATGCAAGCAGATGCACAACGCCTATGAAGCGTAATGCACAGCGGAAGCCTAGCAGCATCACAGCAGACAAGCCTAGCGGATGCCTGGCGTGCATTGCACCAACAGGGGCGATTATGCATCAGCACCGCGGACATAAAGGGAAGCAGCTCGGAAGCAGTCACCATTCAGAGAAAGAACTGCTGCCAGACGCATTGATGCCTTCCCGGCCTGCCTTGCTGCCCTTGCCATCCTGCCAGCTTGGTTGCCTGCCTTGCTGCCTGCCATCCTGCAGCCTTGGCCTGCCTCCCTGCCAGCCTTGCCTGCATGCCTGCCTACCCAGCCTTGCTGCCTGCCAGCTTGGTGCTTGCCTGCCTGCAGCCTCCCTGCCAGCCAGCAACCCCCCACAAACATGCGAAAAGAGAAGCCTCCAGCTATCTGCTGCCAGCCTGCAAGAGGGACACGTGCCACCCTTCCCGCCCCCTGGCCCTCACTCTGTCTTCTGCTTAGTCTTCCCTGTAGCACGACTTCGCTCTTCTGCTGGCTGGGCTTCTGCTGCTTCTGCTCTGGAGAAGCTTTGATGAGGCTTTCTGGTGGTGTGTGCTTCTGCTCTCTTACCTGCTGAGCTTTGCTCCTGGCGGTGGTGCTTCTGCTGTGCATTACTCTGCATAGTAAGCTTGCTCCTCATCCTCCTGTGTCTGCTCGTCCCTCCTCATGCTCCTGACTGCTCGTTCTGCTCTACTGCTCTGCTCCTGGTCTGCTCGTCCTGACTGCGTCCTGTCATGCTGCTCTCTGTCCTGCCTCGGCTCCTGTTCCTGTCTGTGCTCCTCCGGTCCTTGCTCCAGCTGCCGCTCGCTGATGATGTATGCTTATTATGAATCCTGCTGGTGATCGCTACTGCTGCTGCTGGCTGCTGGATGATGATGATGATCCTAGCTTGCTACTGCTGCTCGGTAGTGTCGGTGTGGGGCAGCCCTACAAACTGGAAAGCCCCTCTGCATGAGGGCCCCATACTTGCGTCCTACAAAGGGAGAAGAGCATATGCGGAACAGGAAGGACGGCCAATACAACATCGAAAGGAGACCTGAGGCGATGAAGGTGCTGCGTGCCTGAGGAGAAATGCACTTTTCTGTGCCCAAGGGCAACACCGGCTGTACAGACACCCATAAAGGAAGCCAGGCTGCTGATAGAGAAGGCGAAAGCCTGGGCTACACATCGGATGCTCCTCGGCTCTGTGGTAAACAATGCACACCTGGTACGGAAAGCTGCACCTACAGAAATCTGCCAGGGGGCGGAGAAGTCGGAGCTTCGCTCTCTGGTGCAAGCCTGCATCTCGGGTGCCTCTAGATCGCGAGCGATATTTTCGCCCTGGTCCGGGTCCTAACGAGCCTAACCGTTCCCGTAGAGACGGGAGTCAGTGAAGGGCACTGTCCAGGGATCCAGAGATATCGCAAAATCTCTGGTCTTATCCGGAGAAGCCCTTTTGCTGATAAGCGGAAAAAACAGCCCTCCCAAAGCTGCTGAATCCGACAGCTCCGAAACAGAAATATGCTTTGAGCCGAGCGTGTGTGTCGCAGGGGGAGAAATCCTTTTTGAACTTGCCAAAGTAGGACTGTTTTGAAGGCCCACTGGAGAAAGAAGAAATCTGTGACTTTTATTTTTGTTTACTAGAACTGAATTGAGCCGAGCGGCTTTAACCTCTAGAGATCAGCAGTTTGGATTTTTCATTATCCCTTTTCTATTTCTACTGAGACTTAATGCTGACTTTGCACCGGTAACCGCGGATTATTTTTCTTATATATATTTTTATGCTTTTTTTCATACAATAATTCCGTTTAGTGATAGAGGCTCCCTTTTTATATTCTTCTTCCTATGCTCTTTTTTTGTTTGACCTGATTGTTATAATTTTCTTTCTCCTTTTCCTGCGTGGCGAGGAGAGGTATGAAGAGATGATTGCGCAAACCACTGCCTCAACTGAGAGGCTTGAAAAATATCTTTATTTGAACTGGAAAAAGCTATAAACACCTCTTTCTCAACATTATCTGATAAGATAGAGGAGAACTTAGTAAAATATTATACAGTCTCTCTGACTCTTAATCAATATTTCAACATTTGAAGACTTTGGCTTTGAACGCCTGCAGAGAGAGTTATAATAAGAGCCTTAATAAAGAATAAAGTTACAGTGTCAATAGATAATATATATATACTTGTAACATTCCCCCTTGCCAATTTTTTGTAAATCTTAATCTTAGTTATTTTTGTTCTATTTTAAGGGAAAGCCTTAGATTTTTTTTTCTCCCTTACATTTTACTGCTTTCTGGATTTACTTGCTCTTCCTTTGAATAATTTTTGTTTTTTGTTTTTTTCTCTTCACGTCTTCCATTTTTTTCCTTTTCTATGCCGGATTACTTCAATGATTAGGATATGAATAACCTGAAGATTTCTCTTTTCCTTCTTTTCCCTTCTTCCTCTTTGTTTTGACATTTATTATTGGACCTTTTTTATTTTGCCGACTATAATGCTTACTCTATTAGCTATTAAAAGTCAAATAGAATCTGAAGGTTTTGAAGCAGTTATAAATGAGCAGGAAACAAAAATCAATTGCATCTTCACCTTCTAACCTCTGCTTTCTCCCACCATCGGTCTGAAACATTTAATCCAACAATCGTCTAAAAGCAAGATGAAAAACAAGAAAAAGTAAACTTACAATGCTTATGCAAAGGAATTCAAGATATTAAGATAGAAATGATACTGTTGAACAAAAATATAGAGAAGACTGATGAAAAAGTTGAAAATATAAACAATGATGGGACAGTATGAGAGAATTTCAAAATAATTGAGAAGAAGGAAAACAAATGAGAGTGAGAAGTAATAGGAAATATTGATACCAAGATTAACAGTGGTTAGAACAAGAAAAAAGTCGGGATTGACGTGGGAGATGGAAAGCAAATTTTATCTTAATTTCAAAACTATAAGAAGAGAAAAAGGAAAACTGTGCTGCTGATAATGATAGCAATGTTGCAAATGTTCTGAAATTACAGAGGAAAAGATGATGGATGAGTAATGAGGTTATATCGAGTTACACAAGCATATGCGATGAAAATAAACTACAAAGACATTCATATGTAGATTTACCAAACAATAATCCATCAAAACCACAAATACTGCCAGTGAGAGAAAAAACATTGAAACATAACAGGAAAGAAGAATTTCGGTTTTAAACAAATACCAGTAAGATGTGACAGAGATTGAGAAGAGAAATACCGATTTCTGACTACAAACAACCTTACTGGAAATGAAGTAACTATCAGATGGCTGATACCAGAAGATTTAATTTCATTGCAAGAGCAGTAAGACATAGAATTGATTCAATTGAGTAAAAGCAAGAACTTTTCTATGCCAGAATTTTTTGGACAAGAACGAAGACAGAGGAGAGAAGGAGGGCTCTCATTAATATAGCTTTGAGGAAACATACCCGAGACTGAAAAAGAGATACAGGAGCTGGAGTGACAGTATGGACAGTAAAAAACAACGTGAAGAGCCAGTAGCCACCGAGAACTGTTAGATCCCAAATATAAAGCATAATCATGGACAGAAAAAAAATTGATGACAACTGAATAATAAATCACCTCAACTCAGCTGTTAAACAAGTAAGGAAAAACCATTTCATAAATTAAGAAAATTAAATTTGATATTAACTTTGCCTACAGAAACTTCAGATAAAAAAAACACACATGAGCATATTGTTAATACAACCAAAGTTAGGAAATTCATTTACTTCCCATCGACCTCAATGTTAAGAAAAAGAGTGATGTGTTCTTTATATTAAAGAGGATATTCCAGCAAAACTTGATCTACAAGGATCCTGAAGACGGCAGAAGTATTAATGCGTGGACAAAACATAATAATACAAAAAAATACTCCTGATTGCAATTTATGCTCCGACCATGATAAACAGGAAGCATGCTTTTTATTAAAAAAACTAATAGTAGAATCAATTAGATGGATTATTCAAATCACATTATGATGGGATTTTAATGGAATTGGGACAATCATAAAATTTGGACTACACTAACTCACACGACAATAAAACACAACATAGAAAGACTCTCCCTAAATCCTTTTTAAAAATGCATAATAATTAACCTTAAAAGATATTTGGAGAAGACAAAAAGTTAAAAGACTACAACAACATACTTCCTTTACTCTTAATCAAGCATTATCATGGTCCAGTCATTAATACCTATCGACCTTTGGATTCTCGAACAGAACTTTAATATCCACTATCCAAGAAACAAGTATTGAACAAATACTTGGGCAGACCACTAGCCCAATGACAATTTAAATGAAGGCCACAAAACAAAAAGACTCCGACATGGACATTAAATGATACTATTTCTACAAGGAGAAAGATTTTATACAATGAACTCGGAGAAGGCAATTACCTTTTTCTTTAAAGAAAATAAACAAAGAGGAATACCTCAATCGCAGAATGTTTGGATACAATGAGGCATATGCTAGAGGTTTTAATAATAGATTATATAAGCAAAAAAAGAAATTAGAAAAAACAAGCCTCCAAGACCTTGGATATGACTATAAAAAACTTGAAAAAGAATTACAGAAAATCCCAGAAAAAAGATAAAATTGAAACTGAGTAATTAAGCATAAATGGAAATTAATAGGGAAAGAAGATTGGCACAAAATCAGGAAACTTTAAACAGAATTATTTAATGCAAATAAAACCAGTAGATGGCTAAGCATATAAATTGAGAAAGGAGAAGAATCAAGAAAATATTGAAACTAACTAGCAGCCCTATGATATCCCAGGCCAAGCTTATGTTTGTAATAAGAGAAAAAGAAAATTATATCAAGCATTTTTATGGCGGCCAATTATATAACAGAGGAATATTTATGATGGACATAAAATTAAACCAGTATTTACAGGAATGTTAACTTACCAAGATACCGAAAGAACTGAAGAGAATGTTAGAAAGTAATATAACAATGAAGAATTAACACGACGCATTTAAAGACAAAATAATGGCCAACAGCACCATTCAGATGGCTTCCGGCAGAATTCTATAAAAAATTTCAAGAATCATTAAGTATCCAGCTAGAAGTTATGAATGACAGTTATGTTACAAGAAGATGATACCAAAATCTCGACCAGAGGGCTTAGTATTACACTATTCCAAAAGACAGAGGCTGCCCGCTCTGCCAAATTAAGAACTATAGACTATTCTCTTATTGAATAGCCCAATTATAAAATCTTGCTTCCTTAATACTAGCCAGAATCGGACTGAAACAAGTACTTTACATAATCTAGTTCACACATCAGATCAAAAAACTGGATTTTGCCAAAGAGACATAATCACGCACAATATGAGAAATTCTTGGATCACCTTGGAAATACTATGAGTATCCTGAGAAGCAAATGCTTTGATATTTCTAATGCTCAAAAAGCTTTGACCATGTGAACTGAGAGATTTATGCTGTTTAACCTGTTGGAAACAGTATGGTTTGCCCAAAATTTATCAAACTACGGATCACCATTTATCAAAAACATGACAGCCAAATGTTAATGATGGATTGGAGATTAACAGATCTTATTTACTATAAGAAAAGCACCAAGGAACAAGGTGTCCTCATCTCCTGTGCTATTCGTATTACTTTGGAAGTTGTAAATAGAAATATTAGGATGATTTCTAAAATCTATTCAAAGGAATGAAAATTATTCAAAAGAAGAGTTTAAACTACAAGTTTTGCCTGACGACTAGCTTTTATTCTGAGACCCTTAGAAACGGCTCCAATTTCATTGGAAAAGATAGAGACATACGGCCCCTCGGTGAGATTGCTGGCTTGAAGATAACCAAAGCATAAAACAAAAGATACTTAACAAAAAATATGTCTATTGAAACAAAGAGAAAAACTGACAATTCTTTCGAAATTCATTAGTTACAAATAAGGTTAAGTATCTGCGGATATATTTTGACCGGCAAATGTAGCACATTTTAAAGAAATAATCTTACTAAACTCAAACAACAGATAATTATAGATTTGAGAGGGAAAGGAAAACTTGCACTGTCATTAAGTAGCGGGATAATTTTTCAACAATTAAAGATAATATTTTTATCCTAGAAATTTATTTCTCTTTCAAACAATACCAATTCAGACTGAAAAAGATTATTTTGAAAAATTTAAATAAAAATCTTATGTTAAAGTTTACTATGGCAAGGTAAAAGACGAATAAAAGCAAAGCTTTTACAAGCAAATCATAGAATTAGAGGAGTTTTGTTGCCTATTGGGAACTGTATTATCAAGCTCAAGCTTTATGGGTCAAAGAATGGAAAACATAAGAAAACATAGATTGTTGACTTAGAAGGCCCATGATTTACTTGTTGGGCTCGCATGGCTTTTCTATGTACAAGGGTAACTAAAACACAGTATTTTAAAACATTATATTACGAGATCTTTGTCATGGTTTAATGGGAAAACGAAAAAAAACAATTTATTAAATTCTCATTGGTTATCGCCGATTCACAGCATTTTTCCTATCCTAGATTTATAAAAAGAAAACAAACAGTTAGATATGGGAATTGTTTAGATGAATAGGGTGCACTTAAATCGATCCCAAACTTTAGAGGAACAAGGTATAAAATGAATTGGTTTCATATGCGCAAATACATTCAAGATTTATGATGAAATCTTAAAAATGGAAGGATTTTCATATAAACCAGATGATTTAGATAAGATATTGATGGGTACTGAATACCAACTGATTAAAAAATCTATATGGTTATTTATTGGAATTAACTTAGAAGAAGAACAAGTTAAAGAAACTATGATTGTTGGAAAAATTTTGTTATGGATTGATTTAAGAAATGGCAAAAATTATGTCTCAAAATTATTAAAATGAACATATTCAACAGCAATAAGAAAACTTTTATTAAGATGTTTTACAGTGGCACTTTCCCCCCGAACAAGACAATAGCTAAGATGTTTAAAAGAATAAATCTGAAAAATGTGAAATGTCACCAGATACTGCTCATACTATCAATATTGTGACCTGTGAGGAGGCCAAAATACTGGACTAAAATTCACATATGTTGGAAAAAAAACATGACAACAGAAACACATCGACTTGAAACAAGAACTTTTCTATTAATTCTACCTGACACAAAATAAAGAATGAAATATGTTTGGATTTTGTAACATAATTTTGAATTAACACGCTAGATTGTATTTGCTAAAAATTGGAAGAATGAGAAAATACCACACAGGAGAAATTATTAAAAAATATAAATGGCTGAAATGAGTAGATGACATTTGAAATTTAGAGAAGCAAAGAATAAACAATTTTATAAAATCTGAACTTTTTTACCAATGCTAGATATAAGATAAGATAATAGAATATTATATTTATAAAAGTTTTTTTTTTCGTTTTTTAGGATTAATGTTTAGTATATTGACTTGTTATAGTGCAATAAATGTTTAAGTATTAAATCCGCATAAGATGAAAGATTAGTAAATTGATATGGAGTTATATTAACTGTTTATGCAATATAATATTGACACTTATTAAAATGACTATACAAAACTGATGAACCAACCGACACCACCGAAGAATATATGAATAATTTTTTATTATGATATGTATGTTTGTTTGTTAAAAAATATATAAAATTCTTTATAAAAAAAAAAAAAGAAATTGCCAGGCCACGCAATTAAGCTGACAGACAGAGAACCTAATTCATGGCCAAGTGCACTTCCTGAGGTGAGATCCGGCACACTAATGAAGCAAGCAGCAGCAAGCCCCCTCACACACTACTCATCTCCCGCAGCCTGCTGAGAGCCATCCTCTTCGCGGAGCCAGTTCCTGTCTCCGCAGGTTTTGTGGCTGACCACGCGGAAGAACCCATCGTACAGGTATATACTATAGTAGTGGTGGAGGACTTCACTGTGCGAGTAGGAGAAGGAGACGCACTATCCAACCACAGACCCCCTCCCGCAATCCCCCACAGCTCCACCTCCACAAATGAGAGAGCCCAGGACAGGAGACCACACAATTCTTCTGGAGATAGGAATCTTCTATATGAG